>JASDQU010309365.1:56035-69440 GCA_032191745.1 Picea mariana
TTTCTGTCTCCCTAGGCATGTTTCGATATCTTATTGAACAATAGTCTATAAATCTCATGTCATCATGGAACTCGGGCCTTAATGCTAAGTAGTCTCATATGTACTCTGCAAAGGCTCTTGCGGCCCTATTTTCCCCTGTCCTGGTTGTTCCATTGGCTGTCCATGTTTCCCTATCTATTGTCCCCCCTAGAAATAAGGATATAAAGGTCAAAGAATCCTCCCTACTAATGTATAGGTATGAACAGGTGAATGATGCCCACTCTCTCCACCGTGGAACCCACTGGAAACACTAGCTCCACCTCCCTAGTATCCCCCGGAACCACTTGCTCCACCTACAAAATTTGCACGAATTGTGCCCACATTGTTTTGGATCATTTGTGTATTGATGGCCATCTATGATATGGTGTTGTTGGCCCTTGACCAAGTTTTGAGGATCCTTGGTCAGGTTTGACCTATTTTGGGACTTTGAAAGGCTCTCGAAGGCAGAGCGCAAGTTGAAGCGGAGATCGCAGGATCTCGGCCCCTTTTTAGGGAAATTTTGGGTTTTGGGATTATGTAACGGGTATGGGGATTTCGGTTTACCCATGTTTTGGCCCTTTTTAATGTATAAATAGATGTCTAGGCGATGTAAGAAAGAGACTGAGGCCTAGAAGAGCCAAGTTGTAAGTTGTGCTAAGTGCAAGTGATAGTTGTAAATGCTTTGTGCATATTGTGTGAGGATTGCAAGGCTAAGTGCAAGTGACTGTAAGAGACTGTGTAAAGGCTTTGTGTTGTACCCTAGCTCAGGGAAGGAGGGTCTGAAGAGGTGCGCGCAGATCTCCTGTCATCTACAGAGTAGGATTTTGATGCTATGTGCCTATAAGAAGCTTGACCGAAGATAATAAAGAAGAGAAGAGTTCGTGGACATAGCCCCAGGCTGGGGGTGAACCATGTATATCTTGTGTTGTGGTTTCTTTGTGCATTATGGTTGTTATATTGTTTATATGATTGATACTTAGTGTAATGGTGAATGCTTATATGAATATGTGCCTAATAATGTGAATAAGATTCTAGATCTGATCTGTGTTGATATGATTAGTGCTTGAATGTGTTGAATCTTCTTGAATACTGCGTTGCACTGTAATTATGGTTTATCTGCGTTGTAGACAAAGGTTGAATACTAATGAACTATAACTGCTAAGTTCTATGTTAAGGTGTTACAATCACAGATCTGTGTCCCAACTAAGGTTGCAGACACTGGAGTCCTGCAACCACCCCTGCCTCTACCTCGGGTGAGACTTCATCTGCTTCGTAGGTGTTTCCGAAAGGGCCGGTAGTTAGGGTTTTGTTGGTGCGTTGTTGAAGCGTTGAACCCTGGGTCTGCCCTATGCCAAAAAATGGTTCTGTTGTCGGTACCTGAAATTGTGATTGCTGGGAACTGAGGAAAAGAAATAAATCTATGTGCGTAGATCTGTTGCTTTAGTGCACAGTATTTTACTTGAATACGAAATTATGTGCTAAGAAAGGAGGTAGATCTGAAGAAAAGAGGTAAGATCAGTGAAACTTTTTTATTAATGAGGTAACATCTGAAAGCTTTGTGCTTTGATAAAGGTAAGATAAGTGGAAACTTTTGTTTCGAAAGTATGGATCTAGGTATGTTTGATAAATTTTGTCCCAGTCTGAAAACTATGTCACAGTTAGAAGAAAGAAGAATTAATATGAATAGATCTAATAGAAATAATGAAAGATATGTTATTCCTATGCATATAAATAATGTTTTGACTAACAAATGGATGCAGGATCCTAGGAAGAATTTTCTGCAGGTTAGTTACTATGATCCTAGTGCGCAGTACAAGAAAGGTTGGGGATCATTTAAAAGAAAGAGAGGATTAACCCTTTGTTACAGTTGTACAAGGCCAGACCATCTTGCTAAGGATTTCCCTAATAGAATACCTAGTTGTCTTTGTTGTAAAGCTATGGACCATGAAGTTCTAGATTGCCCTAGAATGATTGCTAAGGTTGAAAGAATGAATATGAGACAAGAAAACCCTGAGAAAGGCCAAGACACTGAGACCATGGTAGAACCCTAGAAAGAATCAGAGACTGTATTGTCAGAAATAAAATAAACCCTGAATGATCATAGAAACATCAACTTATTAGAGATCTTTAAAGAAATAGAGTGCATAGAAACAAGAATAGGAGACTTCGACATTGACTGTGTTCTAGATGAGGAAACACGGGTGAATATCATGACAGAAGGAACCTGGGAAATTTTAGGAAAGCCTGTTATGATTCCTTCATTAGGAGGAATAGGACTATTTAGAGGAAATCTAATAACCCTGTGTGGAAGACTTACCCGGATATCTATGTGTGCTCATAGAACTTCGACAGAGGAAGAATTTGAGGTTATTAAATTTGTTGAGAATAGGGCCCCATTTGCTTTATTTCTAGGAAAACCCTGGATTGAGAAAGATCAGATCCAAAGAAAAGAAGAATAAGACATAGAACATAAAAAACAAGAATTAAAAGATTTCATGACTAGGAGAATTGCACACTTGATAGCAGAACAAGAGAACTAGTCGAAGATTCTAAAGACCAGGGACTTGGATGACGAAGTTGAAAGAACAAAGAAAGAGTTGAAGAACCCATCCACATAGGAAAGCAAAGAACGTACCCTAGACAGACAAAAAATAATACATTCGAACCCTACGAAATACCATCAACAACGTGAAGTTACTATGCCAAGAGGAGATGAGAATTAGAATGGGAAGAGGAACCCATTAACGCAGATCATAGGGAAGAAGGCTAGAAATCTCAACAAGAAGAAGGAAAAGTTGGAGAAATTATAGGAATGTCCAGAAAAGACTTTGCATAAGGAAGGTCCCCAAAATTCAAACTTCGTCGGAATATCAGAGCAACTTAGATTGGCACTTCGCCATGGTGGAGCGATATAACCGTTGGAGTCATTATGATCATTAGACCGACGCTCCCAAACGGTTAGAACAACAGTTATGACCAAATAGGTCACCATCAGATCGTTGGGACTGTGTCATAACAGACATAACTTCATTGATGAAGGCTTCTTGTCCATTGGAGAGATCTCTTACCTCGCTGTCTACTTAGTCTGTTGACTGTTGCACCAAAAAAAATTTCGTGAATTATATCCGAGCCAACAAAATAACTCATTGCTACCACGTTGTGTTTACTGATCTTTCAACACCTATTTTATTACATTGAGAATTCATTCATTGACCTGAGTTATCCGAACGTGAGTGTGCATGTTGAGAAAAATCAGCGGCATAGAGAAGTCGGTTGAAGAATTTCTAATCAATCTAATGGCCGAAAAAGTAATGTATGTAGGAATCCAAGCTTCATCGACGTGAGGAGTCCAAGCGTCCCCATCAACTGCTCGTGGATCTGGACCATCCCAATATGCAACCGATAAAAGAACCAAGCATCAAGATGACTTGGTGAACGTGAATTTACTCTCGACTACATCCCACCTTTGGTCGACGCAGTGAGTCGTGACAGTGTCCCAAGGGACTTCGATTACACTCTAGTTACTATGTACCTCCCGAAGGGGATACATGCAGTTCGACCGCATCTAGATAAGATCATAGCATTAAAATTCAGCGACTTCAACCTAGGGGATCACAAGAACTACAACATGCTTTCTCCTCACAGTTATTTGACTAGGACGAAGTGGAAGAAGTCGAGGATAATCCCCCAACCATGAACTATGGACCTCGTGCAGTTCCCTGTCATGAACGTAATGAAGATACCACATTTTGTAAGGAACCAAGAGGTTAATGCGTGCGTTAAGATCCTTTTGTCATGCTTCCATGACGGCTATATGTGGCTAGATAGACGCATCACCGTCGATCTGGCGCTGATCCATAGGATCACCGGATTGAGCATGCAGGGACATGAAGTACAAGACTTCTACCCAGGGAAGGCTGCAAATTGCACCCTGGCACAGAGGATTAAAGATAACTATGGCGATGTAGAAAAGGGGACGCGAGGATACAAGGTATCTTCCATCCAGAATGACGTAGTGCACCTGGCCTGCCAGCTGATCGCAGGAGAGCTAGTGAGAAAGAACAGACCCACGCAGGTCACAGGGTTCATTGTTGAC
This sequence comes from Picea mariana, assembly GCA_032191745.1. Classification (NCBI taxonomy): domain Eukaryota; kingdom Viridiplantae; phylum Streptophyta; class Pinopsida; order Pinales; family Pinaceae; genus Picea; species Picea mariana. Next base: position 60,150 of record JASDQU010309365.1, read on the forward strand.
CTCGCTGGAAAATCTGTGGAAGGACTACAGATGATTTGAGAAAAGTACTTAGTCAACCAGTTAGAATTGGATTGCCACAAATCTCAGGATCAGGGCTATGAGTTCCATTTTAGTTGGCTGATGATCCTCATCGCGTTTACTTCATGGGAGATGACGGAAGGTGAAACCTTCCATGACATTGAGCCATTTGAGCCGCTCGCTGCGAATTTCACCATGCTCTGGTATTTGAGCGATATGGGGAAATAATGGCAGTCAAACGCGGTATTCCATACCTACTATCTCTAGTTAAAGAGGGATATTGGGGCTGTCCCCCATATGATGTTGAACACCCTGCACCGATTCAGGTCCCTTATGAATTTTCACGCAGATCGATACTTTATTTATATCACTATGTGCGCAGACAAGAGTAAAGAAGAGATTCAATCATACTATAAGCTCACAGAGGAAGACCTAGAAGAAATAACTAAAGACTGACCTGCAGAGCTAATTATCCCTACTGACCCCGCAGAGTTGTGTGACCCCGAACTAATCGGTAGCCCGGAGGCCACTCGCTAAGAGCATGACACACCTATATCTAGTAGAAGGAAAAATACTGAAGAGGTCCAGCAGCTGAGCAGTGCATCAGAAGAAACTACTTCAGAATCACCTGGACGAGGAGGTAATGATGAAGTAGATAAAGAAGAGACCAATGGAAAAGAAGATCAATAGAAGAAAGGTGAAGTAACACCGCCTAGGGATCCTATTGATGAGGCTGATCCCTCCAAGAAAAGGAAGGTTTCCCCCAAGAAACCTACTTCTTGAAAGAAGTCCAAAGCTACTAAGACTAAGCTACAGACTATACTCACGCTCGATGACTTTGACTTCATCATCAAAACCATATCTGATGCCTCACAGAACCTCTTGTAGAATACTGAAGACAAACAAGCAACCATGTATGATAGAATCAAGATAGAACTTAGAGGGGTACAACAAACCCTTCACTCTAGTCGCTCAATTTCCACTGCACCCCCGCCATCAGAAGAACCAGAGTTGGGAGATGAGCCTACCCAACTCCGCAGAATAGTTGATGTGACCGAAGCTCACCTTCGTCGTGCACAAGAAGAAAAAGAATAGGCCATAGTGGCCCTGAAGCAAGCACACGAGGAAGTAGTAGAGCAATGTCGAGTTGTGCAACAGGAGAAGGATGACCTCCAAACAAATTTCTAAGAGGAGAAAGCACAGATCTAGCAAGAGAAATAACAACTGCTCATGGAGCAGATTTTAGTAAAAGAAGCAATCAACAAAGCACTTCGCTCTGTGACAAGGTTAGAGCAAAAAGTGGAAGAACCAGTTGAGCATCAAGTAGCGCAGCTTGCTGAAGCCATCCAGTATCTTAAACAGAGAATATCATACCTAGAGCTACAAATAGTGCCAAGCACTCTGTAGGACATGCGAGACCAAAGGGAAGCCACTGCCTGTAGTGTTGTTGAGATAATTAAAGAATTAGCTTTGGAATGTAAACAACTAAGTGATTGCAGTGCGTAGAGGTATGAGCGACTTACTGAGGACCCTGAACTGAAGACACTGGAGTCATAGCTCCAGGAAGCAAAGTAGAAAGTAGCGACAGTACAAGCACAACTAAATCTCCTGTCATCACTTGAGAGAATGAAACGATCCCAGGAAAAATGCACTGCTCAACAACAGGTCCACACCATACAAAGCAAAGTCATGGAAGTGACTCAAAGGCTCCAAACAGTTCAGGACGAAGCTTTCCAACTGTTTGAGGAGAATGAAGGCTGAGGAGAAGAACTGGAACAAATAGTCACTCCATTAGAACAATGCTTAGAGGGACCTGTCAACAAAGCAGTTATCCAAGAATTTGTCAAGTAGGAGGCCTTGGTGTAGCAACAGGTCAAAGCAGCTCAAGCCAAGATCGAGGATTTTGAGGCAGAGCTATCCAGACTAGATTGAGTTGGGACAAGTCACAAGTGAGTGTTGGGGGCATGTTGGCCCTTGACCCAGTCTTGAGGATCCTTGGTCAGGTTTGACCTATTTTGGGACTTCAATAGGCTGTCGAAGGAAGAGCGCAAGTTGAAGCGGAGATCGCAATATCTTGGCCCCTTTTTAGGGAACTTTTGGGTTTTGGGCTTATCTGACGGGTATGAGGATGTCGGCCCATGGGTTTACCCATGTTTCTTACCCATGTCTAGGTGATGTAAGAAAGACCGGGGCCTAGAAGATCCAAGTTGTAAGTTGTTCTAAGTGCAAGTGATAGTTGCAAATGCTTTGTGCATACTGTGTGAGGCTTGCAAGGCTAAGTGCAAGTGACTGTAAGAGACTGTGTAAAGGCTTTGTGTTGTACCCTAGCTCGGGGAAGGAGGTTCTGGCGAGGTGTGCGTAGATCTCCTGTCATCTGCGGAGTAGGATTTTGATGCTATGTGCCTATAAGAAGCTTGATCGAAGATAATAAATAAGAGAAGAGTTGGTGGACGTAGCCCCAGGTTGGGGGTGAACCACATATATCTTGTGTTGTGGTTGCTTTGTGCATTATGGTTGTTATATTGTTTATATGATTCATGCTTAGTGTAATGGTGAATGCTTAGATGAATATGATATCTTAGTGCCTAATGATGTGAATAATATGCTAGATCTGATCTGTGTTGATATGCTTAGTGCTTGAATGTGTTGAATCTTGTTGAATACTGTGTTGCGCTATAATTAGGGTTTATCTACGCTATAGACAAAGGTTGAATACTAATGAACTATAACTGCAAAGTTATTTGTTAAGGTGTTACAATCACAAATCTGTGTCCCAGCTAAGGTTGCAGACACTGGAGTCCTACAACTACCCCTGCCTCTACCTTAGGTGAGACTTCATCTACTTCACAGGTGTTGTTGAAAGGGCCAATAGTTAGGGTTTATTTGGTGCGATGTTGAAGCGTTGAACCCTGGGTCAGCCCCTGTGCCAATAGGTGTTCATCATGTCTCGTTTCCCTCTAGAAATATCATTTAATATGGCCTAGGTATTTTTAAGCGACGTATCAGGGCCTTCCCCTTTCCTTCTGGTGTCTCATGCTTGTTTCCCATAGTATTTTCTAATTCAGACTCTGTCTCAGAACTGATATGATCCATGTCTCTGTCCTCTACCTCTGGCTCTGTATATGACTAAGTATGGAAAGGAGTGTAGTCCCTCTTTTTCATATTGTGACCCCTATGGTACTGAATTTACTCATCCCTGATGTGACCTCGACCCTCTCGGTATGCTTCACCTATTCCTAGAATCATGGGGTCATGAGCTATGCCTCTTCACAGGCTGGCAGGAAGAAGGCTCTGATACCACTAAAATATCCCAAATCTCTCGGATCTGGATATTTACTGCTATGTTAGTGAGTTTTTTTCATATATGATACTATGGGGGTTTCTGGATGCATTTTAAAGGTTTCTGATTGTGTTTTTGTGGTGTTTATGTGTTTATATCATGCATGCAATTGTTTTGGAATCAAGAGCATCTCAAAAGCTTCTATTACGTAAAATGACAGGAATTACAATATAGCATGCGGAAAAATATAAGAAATAACCTCAAATAGACCTCGTAGAGAATAATATGAGTTGGAATACAATGCAACTCACTAAAGAAAATACTCAGAATAATAGATATAGGTGGATCTGTGGTCAACACTGAAAATCCACTGCATGTGTGACTGTATCTTCTACATGCAACCCAAAATACCCATGGAAATTGTTGTTGGACACTGGAAAACTCGCCTTGGTGGCTATACTCATCTGATTGACTTGAAAACTATCTCATAATGGTTTCCATGCTACCTAGTATCCTTTTCCTGACTATCGGTCTGAAGATCTGGCCACTACCGGTCTATATGAATCTCGACTATACTCCCTTGGGGTTTGTACACCTCTGCAACCCTTTATCATGCCTAGATGATATAAAAATTGGAATCTGACTCTGTCTATCTCAACGAGTGTTCCCTATTCCCCTTTGTAATGGGTTGGAAGGGAATCGTCAAATATGGCCTGGTTATCCCTTTAGAACCCTGATTGAGTATCCTCAAGAGTTGCGCACTTCTTGTCTGGAAATCACACTTTGGGATATTCCTCCATCGGAATAGAATTATACTAGTCTAAAAATATGCACCTTGGTTCCTTCTCCAATGGGTTGGAAGAAATCGAATGGATCTTCCCTAGATGGGTTTGGCTACCTCCATAAGTCTCCTAAAACCCTCACGCCCTCACCTGTTGAATGCACAATGTCTAAACTGGATCTGTGTGTTGTTTCTGAATAACAATGAAGAACCCGGATGGTCCTCCCAATGGCTAGGGTGTGTATCTCAACACCGAAACCAATCTGTAGTGGTGGCTTCCTCCAGAAACCCACAAAACAACTGAGGTCGACTTTCTCTCCTCTGGAACCTGTTTCTCAAATCAATAATCATCAATAAGGAGGATATTGCTCCTTGAGACCTAGGTTATATTTCCTCATTGACATGTCCTCTTTCACCCACTACAAATTGTTGTTATAATAAAAATAACCTACAACCATTAGGGCTTCAAAAATCTAACCCTCTAACCCTAGACAACTCCTAAACTAACCCTAGAAAATAGCTATAACTTTTCCCTAACAAACTACTAACCCTAGCACACTTTTTGGGTTAGTTTGAGGTGATTTTCATTGGCTGAATTTTATGCTATAAGGCTTGGTTTTCTATATCCATAAGGTTGATAAATATCACTGCAGTAATATTTTTGTCACAACCTTGCTTTTATGCTAAAGCCTTGTTCTTTCATTCTTGAGTTAAACTAGTCTTTACTAGCTTGTCGCTTGCTTATTCAACTAGACTTTTAGCACTTATTTTGAATCCCTTATTATATTTTATATGTTTATATATATCATTGATTGTTGCTTCAATTAGGGACAACAAGCTTAAATTTATCTTCCACCTAACATATTGCATTGTGTACTTATTTTTCCTTGTGTCTCGGGCAGGTATTTTCTCTTGGCAGGTCACTCAGAGCATTGACAGCCCTAAGAATTTCCCAAGAATCATTACCAAGTTCCCTTTACCATATAGAATTGACCTTTAGTGGCATCCATCCATACATCTCATTTTCTATCTCAATCCCCCCTAGGGTCACCGATATTCCCCCCTTTAGGTGAATAGCTCACCTCTAAATTGACGAGAACACCTACCTAAGGTGACAATGGGTAGGTGCTCTCTAAGTTGTTTCCTTTTTGGTGGTTAGGTCGAGCTTTTACCAAACTACAACTTGTGCGATAACATGTCTTACACGTGCTAAATATCAGTGTTCAGCGGTGCAAAATTGGTGGTGTGCGTGAAATATTGGTGTGCGACACGTCAAGTAAATATTAGTGTTGCGTAGTGCAAAATTGGTGGTGCATAAAGAATATTGGTGTGTGGTGCATGCGCCAAATATTGGTGTTGTGCATATAAAGAATATTGCAAAATTGGTGGTGCATGCATAATATTGGTGCACAGTGTGTGCACTGAAAATTGGCACTGCGTGATGCAAAATTAGTGGTGCTTAGTGCGTGAAATAAATATTAGAGTTGCACATTGTAGAATTAGTGGTGCACAATGTGTGCATTGAATATTGGCACTTCACGGTGCATAATCGGTGGTGAACACAAAATATTGGTGTGTGTTATGCACATTGAATATTGGTGTTGCATAGTGCGGAATTTGTCATGCGCATGAAATATTGGTGTGCGCTATGTACGCTAAATATTGGCATTGTGCATTATGGAACTTGCGCGCGATGAATATTGGTGCATGGTACAAAAGTTGGCAGCACTAGATATTAGTGCACAATGTAAAGGTTGTGCACATTGAACATTGGTGCACAGTACATGCGCTAAATATTGGCACTATGTGTGTAGAAATTGCATGTCTTGAATATTGATGCCTAATACAAAAGAGGAGGAAAATGAAGGAAAAATTGTTGATGATAGGAATAGGTCAAATTGGTGAATTATTACAACAATAAACCAATGATTTTCCGCAAAAGTTTTCTAGTTTTCGAAGGTCTTCAACTTGCAGAGCGATTTTGAGGGCCTAAACGACATTTTTGTGTAGTCAAAAGTCACGAGCATTGGTTTTACATTTGGCACTGCGCAATGCAAAACTCAGATAGATACTTCCAATGAGAAATTTCGAGTGCAAAAGAAAGCTTGTATGAAAAAATTACAGCTAAAACAATTAAGGGTATAATTTTGGCACCGGTTTACTTCTAGAGGGCATAACTCCTTGCTCAAAAGTCTGTTTGGGAAACATGAGTAGTATATAGAAATATTATAAAAGATAGAAGTCATCCGTGGAACCAATTTTGGAATCTGGATACGTTAAAATGTGCGAGAAGAAAAATAAGACACTTGTAGCAAATGGGGATAAAATGGGAAAATAGTCTAAACTTTCTCAGACCATAAATTTTAGCTCGAAGATAAGATTTGAGAAAACAAATAGTTGTTGGATAGGTCTTAAGGAAGAGAAGCCATCTATCCACCCAAAATTTTCAATTGGGCACTGAAATTTTCTCAAAAAGTAAAAAAACAATTTTGCAGCGGTGAAAACAGAGCAGTAAGTGGAAATTACATCTTGTGAATGTTGTAACTTTTTTATCATAACTCAGAATGAGGCATAAATACAATCGATGGAGAGTTATTTCAGATATGAATGTGTCTAAGGAATCATATTTTGACTTAGTGCATTGTGTCCATCATAAATTGAGATGAATAATAACCTGTAATCTAATTAATGAAATGTTTTATAACATGCATGTGCTAACACTAATTATTACATGAACATTTAGTGTAGAATTAGAAGTATAGGAAAATAACTTTGGTTATTATATGAGGATTGGTGATCCAAAAAGGATCCAGAGAAGGCTAAGAACAACTCAGAACTCACAGAGGCAATTCAAGATGCTCAAAATGGCTTCAGCAGAAAGAGAAAAGGGAAAAAATTTCAAAGTTCCCAAAACTCAGTGAAAATTACATGATCGCGAAGAGCGCGTCGCAATATTTCTAACAGTGCAAACGGCTCATCAAATGGAGTTACGGATTGAAATATATTTGCGGTCAAAGTTTGGTCAACCTAGCCCAGTCAACAGGGTATGAGTCAACATCTGTAATGCTAATGTCATCATCTGTACAACACACGTGGTAGGAATAGGAAGGTGACATGTGGCATGTTGATGTCAACATGGTGATGTGGCAACACCAAAGGCTGCTACGTGTCACCCGATTTTGGCGTTTTTGGACCGATCCTTGGACCAATCGGATCATGCCACATGGCAATCTGTACAATACATACGACTGACATGGCGTGTTGACTTGGTAGGTGGCAGCGTGGACCAGTGAGAGGCCGCCACATGGATTAATCAAAGGCATCCACGGGGCAGGCGGGAAATTCCCAAGGACAACCCATGAGCAAAAGTTTGGAAAAAAATGGTTTGGCAGGTCCGCCAAATCTGGCGAACCATGCCAAACCTAGCCATGGTTTTAAATCATTGGATTTGGTTATAGAGCCACCGCTAGTTTATCCCAAAAGGGGAGGTCACAGGGTTTGACCCTGGAACCTCCTCCCACACTAGCGCCTTTAAAAATATGCCCTAACCAACATGTCACGGGCCACTACATTGTAACCAATGCCTTCAACAATTATTAAATGATGCATTTTCCTAGCCACCAAGGGAGGTGCACGTACCGTACAACCTTTTGGGAATGCATTTCTATGCAAGTATAGTCATTAATGCAGGTTGCATAGGGCACTGAAACTGAGACGAATTTCTTCTTGGGCCTGGGAGTGCCAGAGTCAGATCGAGGCATGGAGACAGTCATTTTTAAGTAATTTGACGCCACAAATGTAGTGGTTCTATCTATTTTATGATCTAAGCATTATTTCTGCAACTTGATTTCAAAATGAGGTATACTTATGTATTTTTCCAAATTCTCTTGTTGAGTTAATGAAAGGGCCTACCTATTTGAGAGTAGGACCCAGAGAGGTAGTCCACCAAGGACAAACTCCGTTATCAAGTTTTTGAGTTCAGATCTGAAGCTTATGTCTCTTAATTTTTATCTTTTCCTTCTTTAATGGTGCACTTTAATTTATGCTCATTTAATGCAATTCTTTATAAGTCATGATGAAAAGATCCCAGATCATGTTGGTATCAGAGAAGTCATCTTTGACTTGAATTCTTGATTGTGAATTCTTACTAGGGCCAAGCATAAGCAGGGTGAAGGAACTCTTAATATTTTCAATCCCGAAGTTGGTCGTGCATCCCGAAGGAAGAAAATGGCAGAAGAGGACAAGCGTGATGAACAGAAGAAAAACTTTCACATGCTCATTTATCACATGTCAGAAATGGTTCAACGAATGTATGGAGATTGCAAGAAGAGGATAAAGAAGAAAGGGAATAAAAAGGAAGCACATGCATATGATGATGCTTCGGTAAACCAAGGGGCTAGAGGATATCCTTCTGAGCCTTCGTCTTCACCTTTGAGTTGTAGTTCTTCTTCCTCTGAGCATTCTCATCATTCTATCCATCAAGCCTCTTTTAAGAAACCATTATTAAATCTTTATGTAAAATTTTCTTTATCTATGTTTAATGGAGATGCTAATCCTGAAAAGCTAGATAATTGGTCCGAAAGGTTGAAGTGTATTGTCGTGTCCAGCATATTAATGAAGAAGAAGTTAAAGTGCAAATGGATTCTCTTTGGTTGGAAGGCACCGCTCTTGTATGGTGGGAGAGCAAGCTTCAGGAAAAAAGTAAGTGTGGTAATCTTCTTTCCTCATAGTCGGAATTTAAATCAGCGGTAAGGAAGAAATTTTATCCATTAGGGTATTTACATAAAGCAATGATGGAATGGAAAACTTTAAAGCAAAGTAAAGGTCAAACTGTACAAAGTTTCACAGAAGAATTTAGGAAGAAAGCTCTTGCATTGAATATTCCTTTGGATTATTATGAAACTTTAATGAAGTATATTGGCACACATCACAGTTATATTCGTCATACTTTTCTCTTGTTTAACCCCACTAGTATTGACGAAGTTTGTGTGCAAGCCACTCACCTTGAGAACAGGGGGAATCATGTTCAAGAAGATCCCACGAAGAAACCTTTCAATATCCCAAATAAAACTTTTAAGAAGCTTAAAAGGAAGGACAAGAATACTGTCACATTAACGATAGAAGGAGGAAAGCCATCTTGCACTCATTGCAATCAAAGTGGTCACAATGAAGAACACTATTGGAAACTGCATCCATAAAAGAAACCGAAACA
>JASDQU010309365.1:73385-89648 GCA_032191745.1 Picea mariana
TTGTTTTCCCAAATCTGAGCTATGAGCCAAAAGTTATGGCCCACAAAAGTTTTAACTTTTTTCCATTTTAGCCTTGTATGATACAGGTGTCCCATGTACACTTTAAGGTACCCAAACTCAAAATCTATCTCCATTGTTTTCTTCTATGGTCCATGGGATTTCCATAGACTAGTCATGTTCCCCAAATTGACTTCTGAGGAAGAAGTTATTACCTCTATAATAAACTGGTATTGAAATTACCTTGTACTATTTCAGTTGTAACTTTCTCATACGAGATATGTTTCGCACCTGGAATATCTCGTTGGAAATATGCCATTGATCTCTTTCAATTGAGTTGTAGAGACTATATGTACCTCATGTATACATAATTCTCATGATTTTTTACTACCTGAAAATGTCGTTTAGGCCCTCAAAATGCCTCTGTAAGTTGATGACCTTCTAAAACTAATTTTTTTCTTAGAAAAAAATTGGCTTACAACTCTTACATAGGGCTTGATATCCACCATATGGATATCCTCAAAAGAATTTCATATCTGGATCTCTTTCAATAACGACTCATCTTAAGGAACTTTGAATTCTCAGAAGCTTAGATGTCAATGCTCACATTCAACATCCACCCCTTTCTACAACAACTTTCCTTTGACCCTAGATGCTCGGATGTCAATGATATGCATCTGAAATCTACCCCAGTTCGCCAAAACTTGACTTGCACGACCCCCATATGCCTGAATGCAAATTTCTCACATCTGGCATCCGACCCTTTCCAACAACCTCACACTTTAGGGAGCCTTGGATTCCTATATGTAAATTTTCCACATATGTCATCCACCCATACGACCTTCCATTGTGGCCCTGCTGACACACCTTACATGTTGATGTGTCATCTGACACCAATCTGACATGGCATGTTGACATAAAAACTAACATGGCACCACTAATGGATTTTGTTGATGTGTCATCTGACATGGCCTCCAATTTAGCCTTCTAATGTGTGATGTTGATGTGGCATTAGAATTCATTAAAATGTTATATCCAACATCCACCCCTTTTTTTAGCATACTTACTTATGGGGTCACCAGATGTAGAGATGTAGAGATTCCAACAACTCGTCTTACAGTACCCCTGAATGCCTGGATGCCCAGATGCCAACATCCCACATCCGACATCTGGCCCATTTCAATAATGGTTTTCCTTGAGTAGCTTCGGATTCAAATTTTCCACATCCGACATCAGGCCCATTCAGTGGGACTTCACCCTGAGAGAATATGAATACAATACAACCTCCTTGTGGTTCTTCCTATCAAGGTTCCACCTATCTTCCGATTTACAAAGAAAACAATGCTACTGCAAATCCGATGACTCTGATAAAAAAATTTCTCCCAAATTTGCTCAAAATTATGGATTTCTCTGCTCATATCCATTATGGCTCTCCTTGGATAACTCTAACAAATCCAAAACTTTAGCTTTGAGGTGACATTATGCCAAACAGTTGTAGACTTTAAACTGCAACTCTGCCTCTATGAAGCTTCCCTAGTCCATACAATCCAAGTGTTATAACCTAGAGCTATGATACCAATCTGTAAGGTCCCCTAGCTTAACTGAGGACCATTAAGATTTAAAATTACTCATAAATTAAAATTTCTCTGATATCTAATATTGTAGCTTACTAGCTACAAGAATACATACAAATTTTTCATTCTTCTATCATTAATTAAAAGAAGCTATATCATGCAGAAATAAATACAATGCAACTAATTAACTCCACACAAAAAAACATGTAGACAATTCACATACACAGAGTTAAACAAAAAAATTTAGCTCATTAAATAACACATGTTGGCCCTTGGGCATGTATTATGGAAGAAAGTGAATATTAAGGAAGAAGAAAGACAAAGAACGAAATGCGCGGAAGGCACACAAACTGAGGAAGGGTCGAAGTGGTTAAAGAAGCATAAAATAAGGAACGAAGTAAAGGAAAGCAAGTCATTGAAAGAGAAGATCAAGGAAGACAAAGAATCAAAGAAGACATATTGGGGACAAGACAACAAGTGGAAGAAGACACTAATGGGTGCTTTGGAGCACCTTGCGGAGAAGAAGGAAGAACAAGTTGGCGAAGCCCTTAAAATGTGGGTTATGTGGACCTAGGGTTTTGGTACCTAGTGATTTGGCACCTAGGGTTTTGGCACCTAGACTTTGGTATAGGGTTTATAGAATACTTGAGAGGGTTGTTGATAGAGAGAGTAAGATGTAAAAGTGTTATATCTTAGAGCATTCCTGTATTCTGGATCTTCAGCTGGGTGTGAAGATCGACTCTGCAGCCAAGTGCGCATGGTTGGGAGATAAAGGGGAGAGAAAGAGAGAGAAGGATGTGCAGTTAAGTGCGCAGATAGAACTATATATTTTCATCTACTTTATCAATAAACACAGTTCTATGGACATAGCCCTAGGGAGATGGTGAACCACGTAAAATATTGTTGTTCTATGTGATTAATGTTGTGTTATTTGCTATCTTTTATACTCTGATTGCATTATTATTTTCCTTACTAAAGATAGGAAGATATAACTAACTTCGTGAAGTTAAGCATAATACTATTAATAATCTCTAGTTTATCTTGCATTGTTATTCTTGAATCATCTTGAAATTCCTCTAGTTGTAGACACATGTGTCCTGCAACCCCCCCTATTTCTACTTCGGGTGAGACTTCATCTACTCCGCAGGTGTTTCCGAAAGGGCCAATAGTTAGGGTTTGTTTGTGCGCTATTAGAGTTGAACCCTGGGTCTGCCCCTGTGCCAACAAATGGTTCCATTGTCGGGACCTTCTTGAGGGAATGTCAAGGTGGTTTCCATCAAAGACAGAGTTTCAGAAGTGGATAGAAGAACAAGAAAGGGACTTCGTCGAATCTCAAAACAAGAACCATAGCATTAGCACTAAAGACTGGTTGGGAAGGTACATCTTTACTGACGTACACACGATTTTCTTTGCAGGATTTCATAAGGAATTGTATGAGTAGCTAGCTAGACTAGCAGACACTCACTTTGAAATCAAATATAGACCACCTATGGTTTGGACAGCGGTGTTGATTAAGAAAGTCAAGAGAGTCGATAACGTAGTGTCTAGAGAAGTGGATCTCTAGTTTGATATAACTATTGGAGGGTACATTACTGAGTTTGCTATCGACAGAGTAGAATCATATAGTCAAGCGGAGAGGTATTTCCTTAAGGGACCTAGAGGAAAGTTTCTACACTTTTTGAAACTGAAGATTAAGATGCTATTGCATGAGAAGAATATCCTGAAGATATAGTAATCAATAGATTTTAAAGATAATGTTCAAGAACTCAAACAGTGACAGTGACGCAAAGGCTGGACACACGCGTAGTGGGAGATCATTCAGAAAGGTTATGCTTGTGAACCTGTTTAAGTAGAGTTACAGGCCATTGTCACAAGACAAAGATTTCTATAGTGGAGAAGAAGCAAGGCAATCAGACGAAGAGTATTTAGAGTTCGCAAGGGAAGAGGAAAGAGACTGAAGAAATTCACCAAGAAGAACCAGCAACTTTAGGGATTGGGCCTACTGTTGAAGTAAGTATTACTACTCCTCATGTTGTTTTAGCAGCAGTAAGTAACCAAAGTAACAAACATAATCAAAGCACTCAGAGTACTGTTACAAGAAGTTTAGTACATACTGAGTCGTGAAACCAAGGAAAATCCATGGCAGATGAAATGAGGTTACCCATTTTCAGAGGAGATGGATCTGAGGATCCTAACCAGCATTGGTTCTTATGCGAAGTTGTATGGAGCATTAAGCAAGTCGTCGATGAAGCTGTTAAGAGAGCTCAGTTTAGTACTACCTTGAGGGACCGTGCATTGAGTCGATACATGAAGTTTGTTACAGGATCTGTACATCCTAAATCGTTGAATGACATTAAGACTGTGTTGAGTGCAAAGTTCAATAATCCTAAGTCGGAGTCACGATGCATTACAGAGTTGAAGGAAATCAAGCAGAAGGTGACTAAACCTATTTGTGAATTTGATGAAAGGTTTAAGACCTTGACATGCCATTTAAGTTTTCATATTTCAGATGAACAACATAAGGAATGTTTCATCACTGTCCTCCTGCCACATATTACAGTTTCTTTGATGCAACAGAAGGTCGCTTCGCAGGATGAGGCATTAGAGATTTCCATGAAACTATAAGCATCCCCTGTAGGAGAATCCAGTCCTAGTATGAGTCACATTTTGAATCGATTAACTAGTTTATCTTTGCAGGTTGAAGACATGAAGAAAGATAAAGGAAAGGAGAAAAGAGAAGGCATATGGTGTATCATATGTAAAGCAGAGGGCTATGATAAAGAGAACTGACTTTTATTTAATGAATACTTGGCCTCTAGAGCCCCTAACCCTTTGAAGAAGGATATTGTACCATGGTGTGAGGTATGTAGAACTAGACATCACCCTGGTGAATGTTATTATATGAAAAAATATGTCCAGACACCCACCAATCTTTATTGTACATTATGCAAATTTGTGGGGCATGATGAGAAGGACTGTAGGGCTTATGACCTCATGCATGAAAGACCAAGGGATACATATAGAATTCAAGGAGAATTATAGCAAGAAGGGAATGTTGTTCAGTTTAACTCCCCAAGAAGAGAAAACTTCAATCCTCGAGGTGGGTTCAGAGGGAGAGGATGAGAAGGAGGCATGGGTCGAGGTCGAGGTCAGATTATTTTCTATAACTGCGCCCAACCAGGTCATTTGGCACAGGATTGTCAGAACCCTTGCACTACTTGCAGCTACTGTAATTCATTTGATTGTGTCATCGAAGACTTTCCAATATTCTTAGCTAAAGTTAAGGAAAGACAAGGGGAAGCCAGCAAGTCCAACTAATATCAGTTGAACCTCGCGCCAAGGAACCCAGAGTCGATGTTATTACTACAGAAGGCATTGTCACAGGAGAATATAGGGTGACTCCAGGAAAGACTACAGAGGGATCAGGGATCAGAAGAGCCATAGAGAAGGCGCCATTATTTGATCAAAGGAAAGAAAATCATACGTTTGAAGAAGCAAGGAGAGAATTTGGAGTTGAACATGCTTCTTCATCTAGGGCACAACCAGAAGTAAGGGAATGTGAAATGCCTCTAATATTTGATCAGTCTACCCTACATAGACAGGGAAAAGAGGTAGGCAAGCTTGTGGAATTCTTGTATATTTGTATTAATTTGATTAAATATGAAAGAGTTGTGTAGGAACTACAACACCTAATAAGACAATATGAAATTGGAAGAATAGACCCTCTACTTAATAGAGTTGTGAATAAAGTATCTAGAAAAAGGAGGACAAGTAAGGAACTTCACCTTAGCGATCAGATTGGAGACTACGACATAGACTATGTGGTCCTTGACCTGGGATCATAAGTAAATGTTATGACGAAGCAAACTTACGCATTGATGGGAAAACCTGAATTGATTTACTCTCCTATTAGGCTCAGGATGTCTAACCAGTAGGCGGTGAGCCCCTTTGGAAGACTAGAGCATGTCCTTGTAGACATCGACGGAGTGAGGACATTTGAAGACTTCGAAGTAATTGATATTGTTGATGATAGTTGTCCTTATCCTGCGTTGTTGGCTATTGATTGGGCTTCCAACAACTTGACTGTTTTTTACCTAAAAAGAGAATAATGACATTTGAGGGTGATGGCCTTATGGTCATTGCACCACTTGATCCTGATGAAGGTCGCATATACGAGCTAGAGAACACCTATAAATTGACAGCAGGACAACAGGATTATATTAATCCTACAGCAGATGGAAATCTAATTTGGCGAATTGAAAGTGAATGCTCCTCAGATTCAGAAGAAGCATTGGAAAATTGGCAGAACATAATGTATGAATTCTCTACACGGAGGTGTGCCAGATTGACTAAATCAGTTCAATGTATTGGCATAGAAGTAAGTAATCTTCCAACATTTGATATCTTGAATAATTTAGAGACATTTCTAGTTGAATTTGAGAGAATTGTACCAATACAACATAGGTTGTTGGCACTAGACGAAACCTTGAAAGAAACACCAGCTAGATGGTGGGAAGCTCACAAGAAGAACATCGTGGAATGGGTACAATGTCCCACCTTGTTGACAGTGCACTTTTCAGACCAAGATGAAGGTTGTGAAGTTTGATACACAAGTCAGAGTTGTCCTAAGGACCATATGCAAAGTTGTGAGGAAGCCTGGAGCAACATTCCTAAAGAACAATGGGTACATAAGTTCATTAACACCTTAGATACTACGCCTATCAACTGGTATCTTCAAGAATAACTGTGCTTAACCACTACATATTGGTATGGTATGACCCAGAACTTTATAGCTATGTTTCTATTTGAAATTCAGTACCCCACAGTAGATCAGGCTTTACAAATTGTAATATGGAAGGTCTTTGAGGAAGTACATAACCTCCCTCTTGAACAAGAAGAAGATGAATGGATTGCACCTCTTCAAAGGTTACAAGGTTGTTATAATATTAATGTTGATGAAGATGATGACCCTAGGAATGTGAACATTTCAGAAATGGAAGGACAACAAGATATAGAAGGGCCAGGGATTGAGTTACCTTTTGTTGGGCATCCTATTAAAATTAAGAAAGCTAATATTGGAACAGAACAAACACCTAATTTGGCAAATGTTGGAGACTATTGGGATGATGCTACTATTAGTAAGATTACAGAACTATTGCATGAATATCGGGACTTGTTTCCAACCAAGTTTACAGACATGAAGGGCGCTAAAGGGCCCATGGGAGACATGAAGATACCTTTGAAAGAAAATGCAATACTTGTCAAGCAGAGGTCTTACAGACTGAATCCCAAGTACAAGCAGAAATTTAAGATTGAATTAGATAGAATGTTGAAAGCAGGAATCATAGAACTAGTTGAAGAATCTGAATGGATCATCCCTATGGTGGTCCAAGATAATAAATCAAGAGAAATCAGAATCTGTGTAGATCTAAGGAAACTGAATGATGTATGTTCATATGATCCATTTCCTACACCTTTTACTGATGAAGTTCTAGATAATGTAGGAGTACATGAAGTTTATTCATTCACAAATGGATTTTCAGGCTATCACCATATCAGAATTGCTAAGGAGGACAGACATATGACTACATTTGCAACAGAATGGGGTTCTTTTCAGTACACTATGATTCCTTTTGGTTTGAAGAATGCACCAGCCATGTTTTCCAAGGTGGTGGTCGAAGCATTTAAAGAATTTTTACATATGTTTTTGGAGGCATACTTTGATGACTGGACCATTTTCAGTCTATTGAAAGACCATATTGAATGTTTGAGATTAATGTTAAATAAGTACAAAAAATGTCAGATTTCCCTGAACTTGAAGAAGTGTATTTTCTTTTCACCTTTTGGAGTGTTATTAGGACAAATTGTGTGTAAGCGGGAGTTGTTGGTAGATCCTTCCAAGATTGATATCATTGTTGATCTACCTCCTCCTACTTTGGTTAGACAGTTGCGCACTGCATTGGGACACATTAGATATTATAGAAAGTTTATTAAGGGATATGCATAGATAAAAACACCTATGGAAAAGTTGTTAAAAAAGGATAGTAAGTTTCAATGGACCGAGGAATGTCAGCAGAGCTTCGACACATTAAAGCAGAAAATGGTCACCGCGCCTATTTTGGTTTTTCCATATTGGAGTAAGGAATTCCATGTTCATGTCGATGCTTCATCCATTGCATTAGGAGCAATTTTAGCACAACCAGGTGCAGAAGATATTGACTACCCTATAGCCTTTGCTAGTAGGAATATCTCTACATCTGAAATGAATTATACTACCACTGAAAGAGAAGGCTTAGCTATGGTATATGCGTTGCAGAAATTCAGACACTACTTGTTGGGAGAAAATTTTAAGATGTTTAATGATCATTTTGCATTGAAGTACTTAGTCAACAAGCCAATGTTGGGGGGGAGGATATGCAAATGGATATTATTATTCCATAAGTATGACTTTTAGATCATGTTCAAGCCAAGAAAAATGAATAAGGGACCTGACCATTTATCCAGATTAGAACATGGAGAGGAACCTACCAGTTTGGATGATATACTACCAGATGCACAGTTGTTGGCCATTAGAAAATTCGATGATCACTTCACCGAGATAGTCCACTTCCTATCCACATGAATGGCACCTTGCGAGTATACAGTTATTCAGAAGAAACAATTGGTAGTCTGTGTTGCATATTTTCAACTTATAGCTAGAGAGTTATATAAGATGGGACCAGATGAGATCTTAAGAAGATGTGTTATGGATTCAGAAAGACCATTGATTCTTGAAGAAGCACATGAAGGCATTGCAAGAGGACATTATGCAGGGAAAGAAATAGCGCAAAAGGTTCTCAGAGATGGCCTTTGGTGGCCCACTTTACATAAGGATGCTAAGGAATACTACAGAGCCTGCGATGTATGTGAAAGAGTAGGGAAGCCATACAGAAGGGATGATATGACCTTAGAACCTCAGTTAACTTTACAGGAATTTGAGAAATGGGCTATTGACTTTGTCGGACCTATCAACCCACCAAGAAAGCGCACAAGATCTCGATACATTATCACTACTACATAGTATTTGACCATATGGGCAGAAGCAAGAGCAGTTAAGGACTGTAGTGCATCTACAATTGCGTGGTTCATCTTTGATGATATCATAAATAGATTTGGATACCTGCAGATCCTTATGAGTGATCAAGGCACACACTTCATTAACAAAACTATTGAATCCTTGACGCAGGAGTTTGAAGTTCACCATCAGAAGATCACACCATACCACCCATAAGCAAATGGTACAGTCGAAGCTTTCAATAAGATCTTGGAGACAGCACTGACTAAGATTTGTAGTGTTAACAGAGATGATTGGGATTTGAGAATTCCAACAGTTTTATAGGATTATCGAACTACTTGCAAAAATCTAACAATGCAAACTCTCTTTAAGTTAGTTTATGGCCTGGAAGTAGTGTTACCTATGGAATATTTGGTTCCTAGTTTAAGAATTGCAACATTTACAGGTATGGATGACATCGACGTTATTCAAGACAAGCTCACGCAGTTGATAGAATTAGAGGAAGACAGGTTCATTGCACGATTTCATTAGCAGGTACAAAAAGAATGAGAAAAGGCTTACCATGATAGACATATCAAGAAGAAAGAATATAAACAAGGATATTTGGTACTTTTATATGACATCAAGTTCATGAAGCATCCATGAAAGTTCAGAACACACTGGCTTGGGCCATTCGAGGTTGCCTATGTTACAGAGGGTGGAGTTGCGTAGTTGAATACCCTTAATGGAGAATGGAAGGATGGTTTAGTAAATGGGAGTCGATTGAAATTGTATTGTGACAACGAGTTGCCTCACAGCGCTCAGTAAAATCAAGGAAGAAGGGTATAGGTACCAGGTGCAGTTGAAATTGGGTACCAGACATAGAAAAGATAATCTGCACAAGATAGGGAGGGACAAAGCAGAAAGCACAGGCTTCTATGCGCAGTCTGCAGTCGAAGTAATACAAGAGGTTCAACCCTACAGTGACTTGGGACGAGTCACATGTGAGTGTTTTGGGTCTATTGGCCCTTGGGTAGGTATTATGGAAGAAAGAAAAGATTAAGGAAGAAGAAAGACAAAGAACGAAGTGTGCGGAAGGCACAAAAACTGAGGAAGGGTCAACATGGTTAAAGAAGCATAAAAGAAGGAATGAAGTAAAGGAAAGCATGTCGTTGAAAGAGAATATCAAGGAAGACAAAGCACTAAAGAAGACATATTGGAGACAAGTTAGCAAGTGGAAGAAGACACTAATGGGTGCTTTAGAGCACCTCACAGAGAAGAATGAAGAACAGGTTGGCGAAGCCCTTAAAATGTGGGTTATGTGGACCTAGGGTTTCGGTACCTAGGGTTTTGGAACCTAGGATTTTGGCACCTGGACTTCAGTTTAGGGTTTCCAAGAGACATGGAATGATAAATAGAGGTCTAGAAGACTTGAGAGGGTTGTTGATAGAGAGAGTGAGATGTAAAAGTGTTATGTCTTAGAGCATTCTTGTATTCTGGATATTCAGTTGGGTATGAAGATGACTCTGCATCTGGGTGCATAGGGTTGGGAGATAAAGAGGAGAGAGAGAGAAGGATATGCAGCTGAGTGTGCAGATAGAACTGTATATTTTCATCTACTTTATCAATAAACAAAGTTCTGTGGACATAGCCCTAGGGAGAGGGTGAACCACGTAAAATATTGTTGTTCTATGTGATTGATGTTGTCTTATTTGCTATCTTTTATACTATGATTGCATTATTATTTTCCTTACTAAAGATAGGAAGATATAGCTAAATTTGCGAATTTAAGCATAATATTGTTAAGAATATCTAGGTTATCTTGCATTGTTATTCTAGAATCATCTTGAACTTCCTCTGGTTGTAGACACCTGTGTCCTGCAACCCCCCCTATTGCTACTTCAGGTGAGACTTCATCTGCTCCACAAGTGTTGTCGAAAGGGCCAGTAGTTAGGGTGTGTTGGTGCACTGTTAGAGTTGAACCATGGGTCTTCCCCTGTGCCAACAACACATAACATTGATAAACACTTATCTTTTTAGGACAGTTGTGCAACCAGCTGCTTGGGACAGACGTTCCACCCAACCATAGACTTGTTGTTCTATATATCAACAACAAGTCACCCTCGATATTGGGTTAGGAATACACAAAAGAGAGTTTCTATCACCATATACTCATAGCTCAGATATCCCAAAACCCACTGGCATTCTCCTACAACTATCTTGATTTCCACTAGATTTCTTCCTCTTGACCTGTCCAACCCAAGAAATGTACCCCTTCACTGCTCTCAGTCCATTGGGCATCCCACTCATTTATTAGGGTCTCTTTGGAATAACTAGGAATCTCACTATTGGAAAATCAAGGGAAATATGTGCTAGGAAAACTACTAGGAAACAACACAACAATAACTTGCTGTTCTAATGCAACCCACATAGGAGTTCACTGTTTAGGCCTAACAACCTGGTTCTTCAGTATACAACTCCAAAATTCTATAGAATTCACCCTACATTATTGTTACATCTCCAGAGCTCCTCTTGCTTATTCTCTACTTATTGTTCATTCCCCCAACCCAACAATCCAAAAACTACTTCTCCTCTCTATACAAATTTCCTCTCTTTCCCCAAGAAAATCGACTCTCACACTCCCTAATGTTGATTTTACTTCAACCTTGCTACCCCTCCATGCCTAGGGGTAAATAGAAGAGATCATGTATCATGGCCCGTAATGGAGAACATGATCTTGACCATGATGATCATCAACATGTCCACAAATGGTTTCCCAACAGTCCCCTTCATTCACCTTTATAGCTATAGGAAAACCAAGCCTCATCGGATCCAAGCAACCCAATGTATGGGAGATTGTAAGCCAATGTCACCATGAGGTATGTTAGTCCTTGTTTCATGAAAAGTGTTGTGATTAATTTGTTTGGCATGTGGATGAGGATCTTTGGTTCAAGTTGGATAAAGGATCATTGGCTTGGGAAATTGTGTCAATTTCCTTGTTTCACCTTGGTGGTCAACTTCGGTTCCCTAGACCCATGTTTTCACCACCCAGGGAAAAGGGGTACTATTAGGGGAACCTCACAAGGGTAACATTTTGTTCCCCATCAAAATTAACACTTTCCATCCTGGAGCCTCTCATAGTGTAGCAAACTTCGGTAATGGGTCATGATCCATTATCTCATGAGAAGAAGGGGATAAAGTCCCAGAGGTTGATACAATTTCTCTATACATGCATGATATTGCTAATTGAAAAATTCCACCATAAAATCCTCATGCCATCTTTGGCTCTACCCCCTCTAATAGTAATCTCCGATGTTCAGATGTGAATGAATGCACCAAATTATAAAGGAAAATAGCCTAGTATAAAAATAAAGGAACGAAGCTTGAAGCCTTATAAAGGGGACTTGAAAAATATAATTGGGTATGAAAAGTAAAATCAAGGGGTTTAGAATAAAAAAATTACTGAGGAAAGGGTATATCAAGCAAGCAAGCACTCCCTCTACAAAGGCACTTATACAAATTCATTTAGTGACACCATAATCCATGAAGTAAGCCCTAAAACCATATCACTATCACACTTACTCTTGAAGGGTTCTTTCTTTCCTTCTTTCGTCAGGACCTATCCCTCTATCTGGGTATTTTCTTTTATGTCTAGATTGGCACACATAATAGGGTTGGATGAAGGCCCTCCCATACTTAAACTTTCCAACTCACATGAAGGCCCTCCTAGGTTGGTGTGATGCTCGAAGGGGATATTGAGGTGAATTGTTTACATGGCTTATATCTTAAGTAAAAAGTTACTTTGCATGCATTAAGGACTAATGTTTCTTGTGGACCTTGGCTAACTTTGTCTTGGATGGCCCTGACATGGTTCTTTGAGGGACATGCTAATTTTTCCCCTCGGATGTTGTACCTAAGTAGTGGGTCATTCAGTGACTCGCCACCCTTAAACATCAACTCTCACATCCTTGGAACGTTGGATGATGGAAAGACGGGCTTGGTTTAAGCAGATTCAGTCAATATGGAACACATATGGGATGGAAGCCCATAGGCTGAGAAGAGTACCCCAAAGCCTATTTATTCACTACATAAGAGACATTGCAGCAATAGATAGAGATATAACTTGAAGAGACAAGATGCATCTCCCTCCAACCTAGACGTAGCACCTAGATCTAGAACATTGGCCCTATTTTGATGATGAAATCATCTTTGAGGGTTTGATGCAACTAGGTTTTGGTGTACACCTAGGGTATCGATGATGGTTGGCATGAATTTGGGTGAGGGAAGACATAATTTTATCCCACCTCACTTTGGATTGGTGCCATGTGGCCTTTGGAGGCCTCCTACTTTCCTAGGAGGGATCAACATCTCACATGTGTGGCTCATTTATGAAATATGTTTTACATATTAGCATTTGTAAAGGGATAATTAGGGTTCGGCCCCATTTATATTTTGATGTTAACATTTTATGTGGACAAATTATGCTAGGATATCCTCCCATAAGAAGACTAGCACTATCCTTTTCATTTTCATCATCATTCCTCACCATTATGGTTTAACTCTTCTAGTATTTTCGCTATTTCATCTCTCTTGCTCGCTATTTTGGATGGATATTTATGAAATTAAGGTTTTTCACTCTTGTCTTCTTGGGTAAAGTAAGTAATTTTCTGGAATTCTATGGTATATTGTTGATGTAAATAGTGAAATTTCTATTTTTATGCAAGGATTCTTGTTTGTTGAAACCCTAAGATAGTAACACAAGTGCTTCTTCCTCTCACAAATTGTACTTGTCCAAAATTTGTGAATTGTCTTTTCTAGGGTTAGAACCCTAAATCCCTAAAGTGCTAGAACTTTAGGATTTTATCCCTAGACAATTGATATTTTATCTAAGTGAATATTCAAGAAGGGAGAAACAATATCTAAGACCCAAAAGTTCTTGCACCCTAGACATCCTTCTCCTCAAAGTATAAAGCCTAAGGCCCAAATGTGATTGCACCTTAGGATTTAGACTCTACTTTTTGGTTTCAATTAGATCAACCTTCAAGCTTGATTCATTTGAGACTCCATAGCCCTAGAATGGTAAAGGCACTAATCTAGAAGTAACTATTGTGGTGAAAGTAATTGATAAAACCCCCTTTTCAAATCTCTTAAGTATTCTACTAACTTTACTAACTCTAACCTTAGCAAACTTGCAATATTTCTTGTTGTCATTATAAACGTTTGCTACAACCATCTAAAACTACATTAAATTGTTTCATACACTCATCTAAAGGTGGCTTAACTTGTTCAAAATTTATCTCTAGAAATTGGATAACTTTATGCCTAATGAATGCTTACTCTTCATGCTAAATTTCTACATTTATGAGAAATTTATCTCACTGTTGTTACAAAATACGTATTATTGTCATAAGACTAGTTTACTGTTGTGATTTGCAACAACCAAGTGCAATTTAATTTTTCTAGTGTTTAGAGAGATTATTGTTGCATGCTTTAGCTTGGTAATTGTATATATATGTTGCTAATTGTTTCTTGTTCCGAGAAGGTACAACAATCACCTGACAATCTATTTCTCTTTCCTAGACCTAGACCAGCTAATTGGTTATCAAGATAGGGGGAGGTAGGATTGGCTATTAAACTTGTTATTTTATCCCTTGAGGTCACTAGGGAATCCTCCCTTATGGTGGACCTACTCCATCACTAAAATGAGGGAAGATCCTACTTAGGTGACAATGGTAGTTTCTTCCATAGTTATGCAATATTTGGGGATCTTTTGGTGGGATTTGCACAAGTACAAATCCTGTGATAACATTTTGGCATCGTTGCTGCCGAAAATTGAGTCATTACCCTCACAAAAAATATTTGGTAAACTTCTCTTGAAGTCGTTATCTTACAAGTTTACCTAGTGAATCAACTGAGGGTGATTCCCTCACTTCCCTTTGATGATCCTAAAGGGACCATCCGGAAACTCAACAAATCTCAAGGAGGTGCAATATCCCTCCTAAGGACTAGAAGAGAAGGGTTCCTCACAACTCACCTGTAATTAAATCCTATCCTTGTTCAATGAAAACCTTCCTTTATCTCCAATAGCTCAAAATAAATGGGTGTCTAATATATTTAAGCCTTTAGACATGCATGGTATCCTAGGATACCCTCAACAGATGCCTCTGATGTTTTAAAAGTGGTTTCCCACATTTTCTGGTAATGATGTGATTATTGTTGAAGAGCATTTGGATAACTTTTGGGCCTTTTTCCAACTAAATCCTTTGAGTGATGATGTTGAATATGTGTTGATGAAACTCTTCTCATCCACTTTTATTGATGACACTAGGAGGTGGTACAATAGTCTCCCTAGCAAAAGTATGAATACTTGGGATCAATTTGAAGAGACCTTTCTGAAAAGGTGGGGTTCTAAGGAAGACCCTAACTTACTGTTGTTGTGACTAACAGAAATTAAAAAGATAGAGAATGAAATTGTCAAATAGTTTGATGTCAAGTTTTAAAAATTGCTCCAACAGATACCTAACAACATTCACCCTGGAAAATATCATCTCCTTCTCCTCTATGTTAAGGCCTTTGTAGGACATTTTGGGTTCATTCTCAGGGATATGACTCCAAATACCATTGAAGAGGCCCAAGAATTGGCTGCAAAAATTGAGGCTAATTTTTAATTCTACAAGGTAGAACCTTTTTGTGCCCCAAGAACCAAGGCTAATACCAAACCAATAACATTACATAATGTTGAGCCCACTCAAGATATTAGCACTCCATGGGAACAAAGGATTGAAGAATCAATAAATGACCTCGCCAAAAATCAAACCCTACTGATGAACGAGATAACTAATTTGGAGAGGGTGCAACAACAAGCCATCAAGCCTCCCTTCGGGGGCCAACCTCAGAGATCAAACCAAGCATGGAAACCAAGGGCCCAAAATGAACAAAGGGTTCCCAACACTCTAGATCCTTCAAATTTTATAAGTCAAGAAGATACTCCTTGGTGTCTACCTTGTGGGGATTCAAATTGGGAGCATGAGTTCCCTAGGGGTAATGGGGAGCCTGATCACATGGATTTATTTGATACCATAAACTCTATATTTTCCATATCTCCCCAAGAGTGCCTCAATATCACACCAAAACAACTTGAGGAGGGAAAGAGAGAAGCATCTAGGAGGTCTAGGATGGAGATCATAAGGAAAATGGATGAGGAATCAAAGGAGAAGCTTAGGAAGAGAGAATTACAAGTGTACACTAGACAAAGAAATGTGTCCCAAGATCCTCCCAGTGACCCTAGATTCCCTCAACCAAGCCCTCCTTCACCACCTACAGACAATTTTCCTCCTAGTTCAAGTTTTCCAAATACGAATGTCCATGTACCTCTAACAAAAATAATTAATATCCCTTTGATGAGAAGAAAAGTTGATAAATTCTTTAGAGTACAAGGGGAAATGAAGACCCTCATGTGATGTTGCAATATAATCATTTCAAACCACACTATGATGAGCACCCTCCTTTCTACATTTCCCTACAAATTAACAATAAGCATTTGAACAATTGTATGGTTGACTCATGGGTGGGTGAAAATGTCATGGCCTTGAAGGTAATGAGACAATTATTTTTGGAATTCATGAGGCCTTATAGAAATTTCTATGGAATTGAATCCAA
>JASDQU010309365.1:120549-137717 GCA_032191745.1 Picea mariana
TCATGGGGTATAAACACGATTGAAAGCAAGGACCTCTGAATCAGGAAGATAATCAGGCTCCACAACCAACAATACCAAGTCTTCCTTAATTTCCAATTAGGTTTTCAAGCTCATCCACATTCACCTTCAATGAATGGTGCTCCATAAATCTCAAAGGTGGAAATGATGTTAGTTCAAATTTTGTAGGTAGGTTTCATTTTATCTTCCTTTCTTGGAGCTTAAGTATTTCTCTAATACCAAAGCATGTCCTGATAAATATTAAATGAATTTATCTTCTCCAACCATGCCTAATTTCCCCCTAATATACTACAAGAGGAGAGGAGGGGAGTACATAAACCACCATGAGCTACATGTCATGAAGACACTACCAATTGCTAAAGAGACATCTATAAAGTCTAAGAGAGAACAAATTTATCTTTATACTACTAAACTATATCATTGAAATATATGAGGGATGTAGACATATACACAAATAAATTGAATGATATTTGAGTCTAATTAATTAATGATGATGAATTTTAAAAAATAATGATTATAAAAACATTAGTCTAGCTAATTAACTTTCTTATTTAGCAGTCAAAATAGTGAAAATTTTTGGATTGTGTTATTGGAAAATATGAGACATCTTTGGAGTGTGACACTAGATATCGTTGAAATATATAGGAAGTTAACATGTATACAAATAAAGAGAATGATCTTAAAATGCAACCTTTAATAAATGATGTTGAATTTTAAAATATTAATGAATACAAAAACATTAATCATTGTATGTAATTAACCTTATTATTTAGCAGAAAAACAACATTAATGTAGCAAAAATGATCTTAGAGTGTAACCCTAATAAAAGCTTAAACCATTTTTCGATTTGTGCATAGGGGCCATGCTAATCTTTTCTATATCATTTCAATTTTATCTAATGTCTACAAAGAGACAATAGTTTGTATAGTCAACTCACTATTTCCACAAAGTAGATCTATTTTACATATAAATGGAAACATCCAAGAAAGGTCATGATGTTGGCCCCTGACAAAGTTTTGGGATATCCTTGGTCAAGTTTGACCTATTTTGGGACTTCGACAGGCTGTCGAAGACGGAGAGCAAGACGAAGCAAAGATCGTGGGATATCGGCCCCTTTTTGGGTCCTTTTTGGGTTTTGGGATTATGCAACGGGTATGGGAATGTTGACCCATGGGTTTACCCATGTTTAGGCCTATTTTGTAAAAGTATAAATAGAAGGATATGCAATGTACGAAGGGACTGGTGAGCTAAGTGCTAAGTAAGGATTGTAAGTGCTATGTGCATATTGTGTGAGACTTGCAGAGCTACATGCAAGTAATTGTAAGAAGGCTTGGTGCTATACCCTAGCTCAAAGAAGGAGGATCTGGCGGAGTGTGCGCAAATCTCATGTCTTCTGCGGAGTAGGATTTTGATGTTATGTGCCTGTTAGAAGCTTGACAAAGATAATAAATAATAATAGTTGGTGGATGTAGCCCCAGGGTGGGGGTGAACCACGTATATGTTGTATTTCTCTGCTTTGTGCGATGTCTTGATGTGTTTATGTCATTACTTGCTAAGTGATTTGATACAGATAGATAGATCTGTTTATGCTTTGTGTTAATAATCTATATGGATGTTAGATATGACCTATGTGAATGTGATTAGTGCTTGAATCTAATCTACCTCTCTATGATAAGTGCTTAGATGCATCAAATCTGGATGAATGATGCAATGCTCTATTTTATCTGCGGAGTAGATAGTGGTTAAATATTGATGAACTATCGGTGCTAAGTGCTCTGTTAAGTATTACAATCACATATCTGTGTCCCAGCTAAGGTTGTAGACACCTAAGTCCTACAACCACCTCTGTCTCTACCTCAGGTGAGACTTCATCTGCTTCATAGGTGTTGCCAAAAGGGTCGGTAGTTAGGGTTTTGTTGGTGCATTGTTGTAGTGTTGAACCCTGGGTCTTCCCCTGTGCCAAAAAATGGTTCTGTTTCCAGGACCTGAAACTGTGATTGCTGGGAACTGAGGAAGAAGAAGCTTTGTGTGAAAATCTGACCTGAAATTGTGAAAGATGTGTGCGTAGATATGTTGCTCTAGTGCACAATACTCTACTTAGTTTGTGAAGCTCTGTGCTAAAGAAAAGAAGTCTGATCGAAAGAAACTAGGTAAGATCTAAAATATTTGTGCTCTAAGAAAGGTAAAAGTGAGAATTTCTGATTAAAAGAGGTAAGATCTACAAGCTCTATTCTCCAATAAAGGTAAGAATAGTGAAACGTTTTAGATCTGAAATCTTTGTGTTCTGTAGAAAGTAAGATAAGTGGAAATTTTTGTTTCAACAGTATGGATCTAGGTATGTTTGATAGATTTTGTCCTAGCTTGAAAACTAGGGCACTAATAGATGAAAGGAGGTTTGATATGTGTAGATGTGATAAGAATAGTGAAAGATATGTTATACCTATGCATAGAAAGAATGTTTGGACTAACAAGTGGATGCAGGATTCTAGAAAGAAATATTTGCAGGTTAGCTACCATGATCCTAGCGTGTAGTACAGGAAAGGTTGGGGATCATTTAAAAGAGAGAGAGGATTAACCCTCTGTTACATTTGTAGAAAACTGGGACATCTTGCTAAGGAATGCTCTGGGAAAAGACCTAGTTGTCTTTGTTGCAAAGCTATGGACCATGAAGTATTGGATTTCCCTAGAATGATTCTTAAGCTTGAAGGAATGAACATGAGACAAGAAAACCGTAAGACAGATACATAAACTACGATTATGGCAGAATCCCAAAAAGAATCAGAGAAAGTATTGCTACAAATAAAAGAAACCCTGAATGACCACCGACATGTCAGCTTATTAGAGATCTTCAAAGAAAAAGCATGCATAGAAGCAAGAATAAGAGACTTCGACATTGATTGTGTTCAAGATGAGGAAACACAGGTGAATATCATGACAAAAAGAACTTGGGAAGCTATAGGAAGGCCTGCTATGACTCCTTCATTGGGAGGAATAGGTTTATTTAGAGGAAAGTTGATAAACCTATGTGGAAATCTCACCCAGATACCTATGCATGCCAATGGGACTTCGACAAAGGAGGATTTTGACATTGTTAAATTTATTGAGAACAGTGCCCTATTTACCATGTTACTAGGAAAACCTTGGATTGAAAGAGATCAGGCCAGAAGGAAGGAAGAAGAAGAAGTTTTAGAGCAGAAGAAGCAAGAGTTAAAATATTTCATGACTAGAAGGATCGCATACTTGATTGAAGAAAAAAAGAACAGATCGAAGCTATTTAACACTAGAGAACCGGATGTTGAAGTTGCAAAAACACTAGAATACCCACAGAGGATTGAAGTACCTATTCCAGATAAAGAAGAAGTATCACCCTCGAATCTTAACAAAGAATCTCAACAGCGCGAAGTAACTATGCCAAAAGCAGATAAAAATCAAAATGGAAAACGGAATACCGAGACGAAGCTCACTGGAAAGAAGGCCAAAAAGCTAAGTAAGAAGAGAGATAAAATTGAGAAGTTACAGAAGGTTCCAAAGGGAACTTCATAGAAGGAAAATTTACAAAATTGGCGCCACATATCGGAATATCAGAATAGCGTCACATGGAACTTCGCCATGGCAAAGCAATATAGTCGTTGGGAACAATATAACCATTTGGTTGACCCTCTGAATGAGTAGAAAGGCATTTATGGTTCTCTACCAGACCGTTGGACCACACCATAACGGACAGAACATAATTAGTGAAGGCTTCTCGCCTGTTGCAAGAAATCCGTTGCCAAGTTATCTATTTATCCTGTCATGCCATGCACCAAGAACACTTTTTCTAATCGTGAATTTGAGCCCGTAGACTCATTGATTTTACAAAATGATTATTGTGCTATTTCCTTATATCCCATTGCAGTGTCTAAGTTACTCCCTCAACCCGAGATTTTCAACCTCGAGCATGTATGTCAGATGAGTTGTGCATTGCAGAGAAAGTTGTCGAAGAAGTTCTGATCAACCTCATGAATGAAAGAGTCATGTCGATGTTTGCAGGTGTACAAGCCTCATCGACGAGAACAGTGCAAGCCTCTTCGTTGACTGTTCGCGGAGCTGGACCATCCTGGCCATCAGTGGAAAAGAGAACCAAGCACAAAGACGACCTAGCAAACGTGAAGTTGATTCCCACCATATTTCCCGATTACATCCCACCTCTGGCTAGCATAGTGAATCATGATAGTGTACCATGAGATTTTGAGTACACCATAGTTACTGCGTAACTTCCGAAGGGGATACACGTAGTTCGAGTAGACCAGGACAAGATTGCAGCATTGAAGTTCATCGACTTTAACCTCAGAGATCACAAGATCTACGATATGTTCGCCCCATACAAGTACCTAACTAGAACAAAAGGGAAGAACTCGAACATCATCCCTCAGTCGTGGATGATGAACCTCGCACAATCCACCCTACTGAATGTCATGAAGATCCCACACTTCAGAAGAAACCAAGAATTCAACGCATGTGTCAAGCTGCTACTGTCGTGTTACCATGGCGACTACTTATGGCTAGACCACCGCATTATAGTTTACCCAATGTTGATCCACAGGATCATAGGACTAAGCATGCAAGGACCCGACCCATAGGAGTTTTATCCAGGAAAAGTCGTAGATCACGCGCTAGCACAGAAAATCAAGGATAAATATGGTGATGTCAAGAAGGGAATAAGAGGCTACAAGGTAGCTTCCATCCAGAGTGGCGCAGTGTGCCTCACATGCCAACTAATAGCTGGAAATTTAGTAAGGAATAACCGACCTACGCATGTCACCAGCTTTGTCGTTGACCTTGCAGGGAAGTGCACAGAACGCCTACAGATGAACTGGGTGAAGTACCTAGTTAACGAGTTGGAACTAGACTGGCAAGAAGCACAGGATCAGGGTTATGAATTTCATTTCAGCTGGCTTCTGATCCTCATTACATTTATTTCCTGGGAGATGTCGGAAGGTGCAACCTTCCCATACTTAGAGTCGTTCGAACCGCTTGTTGTGAAGTTCTCTACCCTTTGGTATTCAAGTGACATGAATAAAAAGTGGCAGTCAAATGTTGTGTTTCATACATATTACCTCCAACTAAAGAGAGCCATTGAAGTCTAGCCTCACATGAATCTGAACACCTTACAGAGGTTTTGACCCTTAATGAAGATCAGCGCAAATCGACACTTCACCTACATTACAACGCGAGCAGATTCACATAAAGAGCAGCTCCAGTCATATTATAAACTTACAGAAGAAGACCTTGAAGAGATCACTAAGGAATGGTTTGTTGACCACCTTATCCCCGCCAACACTGCAGAGATGTCTGACCCTGACAGCCTAGAGACCGCGCATCAAGAACAATATACTCCTGAACCAAGCAAAATGAAACATACTGAAGAGGTTCAAGACCTAAGCAGTACCTCAGGGAAGACTTCTTCCATATCACCTGAGCAAGGAGGTGATGATGTCGTAGAAGAGATGAAGGACAGAGAAGTTGAACAAAAGAAAGGCAAATTAACACTGCCCAGAGACGAGCTTGACCCCTTGAAGAAGAGGAAGGTTTCCCCCCGGAAACCTTCTTCCCAGAAGAAATATAAATCCACCATGACCAAGATGCAAACTGTCCTCACCTCTGATGATTTTGACTTCATCATAGCAGCCCTGAATGATGCTTCACTAGAAATAGAAAAGAAACAAGAAGCCAAGCAGGAAGAAATATATGAGAGAATTGGAGTCAAACTCCGAGGGGTACAGTAGGCCCTTCAGTCCAGTCGCGCAGTCTCCACTACACCCCTGCCATCGAGAGAACCAGAGTTGGGAGATGAGCCAGCCCAACTCCATCAACTAGCTAATACAGTCGAAGCTCACCTCCGATGAGCACAAGAAGAAACAGAAAAAGCCACCCAAGATTTGACACAAGTGCAAGTAGTACTTGTAGAACAACGTCAACCTACAGAATAGGAAAAGATTACTCTCCAAGCGAATTTCGACGAAGAAAAAACACAGATACAGAAAGGAAAAGAACAATTGCTCGCAGAGCAACTCAAAGTGAAAGAAGCGGTCAGCAGAGCACTTCGCTCTGTGACAAACTTAGAAATAAAGGCAGAGGATTGAGTCATGTAGCAAGTAGAATAGCTCACAGAAGTTATCCAGCAACTACAACAATGAATAGCAGACTTAGAGCTACGCACAGTGCCCGAGACTCCGTAGGAAGTAAGGGATCAAAGAGAAGTGACTGCTCGAAGAGAAGTTGAGAGACTAAAGGCCCTTACCATGGAATGTAAGCAACTCATTGATCATAGTGCCCAGACCTATGAACAACTCACTTAGAATCTAGAAATAAAGGCACTGGAGTCGTAGCTGCAAGAGGTGAAGTATCAAACCGAAAAGATACAGGCATAGCTGAAGCCCCTATCAGTTGTGGAAAGAATAAAGTGATCCCAAGAGCAACGCACCACCCAACAGCAAATCCACACTATCCAGAGTAGAGTTATGGAAGTAAATCAGAGGCTCCAACCTGTACAAGATAAGGCTTACCAATTGTTCACAGAGGTCGAAGGTCGAGGATCAGAACTAGAGTAGGTTGTCGCTACAGCTGAACAGTGCTTGGAAGGACCTGTCAACAATGCAGTCATCCAAGAGTTCATTGAACAAGAGGTCATGGCACAGTAAAAAGTCCAAGCAGCTCGAGCCATGCTCAAGGATTTTGAGGTAGAACTACCCAAATCAGAGTGACTCAGGATGATTCACAGGTGAGTGTTGGGGGCATGTTGGCCCTTAACCAAGTTTTGGGAGATCCTTGGTCAAGTTTGACCTATTTTGGGACTCCGACAGGCTATCAAAGATAGAGCTCAAGATGAAGCGAATATCGTGGGATCTTGACCCCTTTTTGGGTCCTTTTTGAGTTTTGGGATTATGTAACGAGTATGGGAATGTCATCCCATGGGTTTACCCATGTTTAGGCCTATTTTGTAAAAGTATAAATAGAAGAATAGGTAATGTAGGAAGGGACCGATGAGCTAAGTGATAAGTAAGGATTTTAAGTGCTATGTGCATATTGTGTGAGACTTGCAGAGCTACGTGCAAGTAATTGTAAGAAGGCTTGGTCCTGTACCCTAGCTCTAAGAAGGAGGATCTGGCGGAGTGCGCGCAAATCTCCTATCTTCTGCAGAGTAGAATTTTGATGCTATGTTCTTGTAAGAAGCTTGACAAAGATAATAAAGAAGAAGAGTTGGTGAACGTAGCCCTAGGGTGCAGGTGAATCACGTATATGTTGTGTTGCTCTGCTTTGTGCGATGTCTTGATGTGTTTATGTCTTTACTTGCTAAGTGATTTGATATAGATAGATATATCCGTTTATGCTTTGTGTTAATAATGTATATGGATGTTATATCTGACCTATGTGAATGTGCTTAGTGCTTGAATCTAATCTACCTCTCTATGATAAGTTCTTAGATACATTATATCTGGATGAATAATGCGATGCTATGTTTTATCTGTGGAGTAGATAGTGGTTAAATATTGATGAACTATCGGTGCTAAGTGATCTATTAAGTATTACAATCACATATTTGTGTCCAAGATAAGGTTGCAGACACCTAAGTCCTGCAACCACCCCTGCCTCTACCTCGGGTGAGACTTCATCTGCTTCGCAGGTGTTGTCGAAAGGGTCAGTAATTAGGGTTTTGTTGGTGCGTTGTTGTAGTGTTGAACCCTAGGTCTGCCCCTATGCCAACACATGCTCTCTGCCTTCTCAAGTGTTTCCCTTACCACGTGAAATTAACAATAACAGTTAGGTGCATTTTCATTTGTGTGATTTAGGGTTTGAATTTTAACAATTGAGATAGACGATATGGAATTTGATTTTTTTTGTATTTAAAAATAAAACAAATTTTCAAATTCCAGCTTTGAAGTTGAATTCAAATCCTATTGTAACAAACTTTATATGGTTATGGCTATGACGAAAATTGTATTTTTGGGGTAGGGTGGTCAAGCAATGCCCTATAAAATAATATTAAGCACATTATCCTACTCATTATTTATTGAATTTGAATCCCATGATTGTGTTCTATGCTTCCTCTCCTCTAAGATTGTGGTCGTGTTGGCGAATATAGAGGCAGGGCTTCCATAAAATCATATCATGCATTTTTTTTAAGCTAACATAGATCAGATGGCAAGGCATGGAAAAATAGAGGATTCTTTAGATCATTAATAAATATTTAGTCAAATAAGTACATTATTTTCCTTCTTTTCAACAATCTATCTCAATTTATTTCCTTCAATTTATTTTCCAATATTTATTATAAAATCTACATAATTCATAATTGAGTTTAGATGTTTGTTTCTTATTCCATTATAGTTTTCTTAACTCTCCTTCTGACTTCTGAAACTTTTTTTCGGGATAGGAAAATAACTGCAAAGGAGAACACAAATCTGAAATAAGTTGTGGTGTCTAACGACATCGTTTCATTGAAGCGCAATTTATCTCCATGATCCAATGATGATAGACCGATCCAAGGGATCATCTATAAAAAGGTTTGGTCATGGACCAAACCAAACAACCACAGATCATGATAGTTGTACCTATACATAAAAGGTGGGTCTAGAATCCAAATGTGGAAATGGTCAACCATATTTAGTCAGAGGTCATCCCAAAGAATTGTTCAACTCCATTAATTCGACAAGGTGAGCTTTACCAAGGAACCCAATTTTCCAACACCCCCCCGTAAACTCATCTTGGAAGAAAACAAATTACATAGCTTTCCTCCCTTAATTTGTTCAAACTAGAAAAGATGATCAAACACAATACAACAACACTCCTAAATAATCTGAAACACTATCAACAACAATGTTAATCAATGAAAAAACGGAAGTCATCCAATGAAAAAATAGTTGCAAAAATGTTGTCCAAAACACAGTCCCAGCCGATCATTCTACTAGACAACAAGACGATACATGATAGTCAATTAGTTGACTGGAAAAGAAACACACCAACACAACCACTCTTTGTCAATCCAACAATCTTTGTATCCAACAACCTTTGTATCCAACAATATATGTATCCAACCATCTCTTTCAATCCAATAGTCTCTGTCAATCAGGTACGATAAGTAGTGGTGCATCTCTCAATAACACAGTCCAACATGGTTCAGTCAATCTCACCAAGTGCAAGTGGATTCAACAAGAAGACATTAGATGGGTTTGCATATCAACAAACTCAATTAATCCCCCTCATAAACACAGCTAAGGGATCTCTAAGTAGCATCAATGGTTCTTGTCGAAAAAACCAATCGACAAATGACAGTTAGTCAAAACTCCAGCCAAAAAATACTAGTTGAACCTCCAATCAAAGAATATCCCAGTCAAAACTCAGTTAAATGTCATATTTGGTCAAACCACAATCAACCACTTCCAAAGGAAATCAATAGTAATTAAGATAAATGTTGCACAATTGTGCAACCAATGATACATAACAATAACAATTCCTCAAACATCTAGTCAAATCATTCCCCGACCATCCATTAATCCACCCACAATCTATCTTGGTAGTCGATATTGGTCCATAGTTTTGTATTTCACATATTTTTTACAAATTTTTGAAAGAATTATTTCCATTCCTTTGGTGTGTATGATGAATATGA
The DNA here is from genome assembly GCA_032191745.1 of Picea mariana. Classification (NCBI taxonomy): domain Eukaryota; kingdom Viridiplantae; phylum Streptophyta; class Pinopsida; order Pinales; family Pinaceae; genus Picea; species Picea mariana. The sequence continues at coordinate 130,217 of JASDQU010309365.1, forward strand.
CTATAGGGCATATATTTATGTGTTGGTTGATCAAAGAAAGTAGGCTTAGGGTCTGGCCCTCGACCAAGTTTTGAGGAAACATTGGTCAGAGTTGGCCCACTTTTTGACTTCAACACATTGGTCAAGGAAGGAGTGCCCATGCGGAGCTGAGATCACGTATATCACTTGTTTTGTGGGCTATGTGGACCCAATAAGGGGTTATTTAGGGGTTTTGTAATGGTTTATGGGATTTGGCTCATGGGGTTTTCCCATGTTTGGCCCTATTGTAAGGGTTTGTAAAAGTATAAATAAAAGAAGAATGTATGGTAGAATTATAGATTTTGAGTAGTCTTTTGGAGCTAAGTGCAAGTGGTCTGAATGGCTTTGTGCAAGGGAACGAATGTGTGTTAAGGATTTGTGCTTGATAGAGCGTTGGCTCTATGTCGTGACCTAGTTTTGGAAGGAAAATCTGTTGCTTAGTGCGCAGATCTCTTGTCTAGTGTGAAGCTCGACTTTGTGGCTTAGTGCACAGGGGTAACTGAATGTAAGAGATTGACGAATAATAAAGAAGTGAAGTAGTTGGTGGATATAGCCCCACACTAGGGCGAACCACGTATATCTTGTGTCTTTGGTTTTCTTTGTGTTGTGTTATTTATGTTATGAATCTGCTCAGTGCTTTGATTAGTATGTATGATAGATAGATATGTTATTGCGTAAGTGATTTACTTTTGGTAAGGGTAAATGAAGGTTAGATCTAACTCGGTGCTAAGTGCTTAGGATATATAATCATTTATTGTTACTGCGTCGATCTACCTTAGATATGTTCTGCAATGTTAATAAGGTTAACGAACTAATGTATGTCACTTCCTAAGCATTAACAAAATACCCTGCAAAGTGTTATTATCACAGATCTGTGTCCCAGCCTGGTTACAGACACCTGTGTCCTGTAACCCCCCTGCTTCTACCTCGGGTGAGACTTTTCCTGCCTCACAGTTGTTGTCAAAAAGGTCGGTAGTCGGGGTTTTTCTGGTGCATTGTTAAGCGTTAAACCCTGGGTCTGCCCCTGTGCCAACAAATGGTTCCTTTGTTGGGACCTAAAACTATGATTGTTGGGAACTGAATTAAAGAAAAAGAGAAGCTATGTCCATAGATCTATTGATGAAGTGCGCAGTACTCTACTTGAATTGTGAAGCTTTGTGCTAAGAAAGAAATTTGATATGAAGAAAGAGGTACGATTCGAAAAGAGGTAAAGCTTTGTGCTTTGACAAGAGTAAGATAAGTGAAAAATTTTGTTTTGAAAGAATGAATTTAAGTATGTTTAATAGATTCTATCCTAGTCTGAAAGTTAGGGCACAATTGAAAGAAAGATTTGATCTGAGTAAATTTAATAGAAATGAAGAAAGATATGTTATTCCTATGCATAGAAAGAATTTTTGGACTAATAAGTGGATGCAGGAACCTAGGAAATTTTTTTGCAGATTGCAAATCGAGCACTATGATCCTAATGCATAGTGCAGAAGAAGTTGGGGAACATTTAAAAGAAAAAGAGGATTGACATTGTTCTATAATTGCAGAAGATTGGGACATCTTGTTAAGGAATGCCCTGGCGCAGGTCCTATTTGCCTTTGTTGTAAGATTGTTGTTCATGAAGTTGAGGTTGTCCAAAGATGATTGCTAAAGTTGAAAGGATGAACATGAGAAAACAAAACTATGAAAGAAGTCAAGAGACTAAGGGCATTTTAGAGAGTCATAAAGAGATACCCAGAGGAAGTTCATACTACATTAGTATAGTTGAAAGAAATGATGGATGTTCACAAAGATGTCATTTTATCAGAGATCCTACAAGTAAAACAGTGCATAAGTGCAAGAGTAGAAGACTTCAACATAGACTGTGTCTTGGATGAAGAAACACAAGTGAATATTATGACAAAAGAAACTTGGAAAATTTTGGGAAATCCTACTATGATAGATTCATTAGGAAGGATAGGATTGTTTAAGGGAAAGATGATAACCCTATGTAGAAGAGTTACTAATGTACCTATTATTGTTGAGGGAACATCGACTGAAGAAGAATTAGAAGTCATTAAATTTTTTGGGGATAGCACCCCTTTCCCACTTTTGTTAGGTAAGCCTTGGATTAAGAAGGATCACATCAGAAGGAAAGCAGAGGAAGAAGCTACAGAAAAGAAAAAGAAAGAACTAAGAGATCTCATGGCTAGGAAAATAGATCGACTAATAGAAGAACGAGAGGATAAGTCGAAGCAATATAACAAAGTAACAACGCAGGAGGGACAAAAGGAAAGAGAATTAGCTACCAAGGTTGGAAGAATGCAAGAAAACTTGAAGGACCTATCTATTCAAGAAATAAGTATGTCCACTCAGAATGTGTTAAGAAAAGGGATATTAACTTTAGACCCTTTGAGGGCACGTCAGTAGTGCGAAGTTGTTGCACTAGGAGAAAATAAGAATAAGAATGGAAAGAGGATTCCAGAAACAGCTAGAGAAACACATCTCACATGGAAGAAGGAAACAAAGAACAATAAAAAGAAGGCTAAATTGGAAAATCTACAAGAAGCAACAGAGACCAGATCGAAGACTTCACAGATTGGAACCTCGCAAGAGGCAGGTTCGCGGGATTTGAACCTCACTAGAACAGCAGAACCGTGCAGAATGGGACTTCGCCCTGGAAAAGTTATATGACCGTTGGAGGTGCCCCGAATGTTAGAACAACACTCTAGAACGGTTAGAAAATGAATTTATGGGCTGATGGACCACTTTTGGGATGTTGAGACCATTCCATAATGGATAGATTCACTTTGATGGAAGCATTCATGGTCATTGGAATAATCTGTTACGATGCCTCACTTATTTAACTCATCGGTCACTGCGTTGGGACCACTTTTTCCCACCCGTGATTGATTGATCTAAATAGAGAATTTTCCAAGTGTCGAGTTGTGTCATATGAAACTAGACCTCGTCGTCCATTTGTCTACCCTGCCTATCCATTCGTCTACCCTGCCCTGTCTGTTTAAAAGTTAGCATATCAGGCGAACCAAGTGAATTAGAAAAGTCTGTCGAGGAGGTCCTTAAGAATATAATGGCCGATAGAGTGATATCTGAAAGTGTCCAGGCATCATCGACTAGGGGACTGCAGGCTTCCCCTTCAACTAGACGTCATTATGGTCGTGTCAACCCCGGAACTGAACATCAAAGTAAGCATCGCAGAGATCTGGCTAATGCGAAGCATATCCCGTCAATTCTATCCAAGTATATCCCACATTTGGTTGGCATTGTTAACTTTGAAAACATTCCCCAAGATTATGAGTACACCGTGTTCACTGCATACATTCCGAAAGGAATACGCGTAGTCGAGAGTTAGTTAGGACAGATCCCGCTACTGAATAATAACGACTTCAACTTGGGAGACCGAAATATCTACTCCATGTTGGTGTCACATCTCTATATCACTAAGATGACCATAAATAAGCCTCACCTCATCTCACAGCCATGAATTAAGGAGCTGGCATAGTCCACCGTGCTGAATGTGATGAAGATCCCCCATTTTGGTTGCCACCAAGAGGTTAACGCTTGCATTAAACTCCTCCTATCATGCTATCATGGCGGATACTTGTGGCTCGACAGAAGGATTACTGTGGATCTGGTGTTGATCCACCGGATCACAGGATTAAGTGTGAAGGGCCCTGACCCTCAGCAATTTTTTCCATGGAAGGCTTCAGATCGTTCCTTGGCACAACGCATCAAGGAAGCTTACAGAGAAATCGAAAAAGGAAAGTGAGATTACAAGGTAGCATCTATAGAGGATGGCGCAGTGCGCCTCACTTGCCAAATCATAGCTGGAAATCTCATAAGAAAGAACCGCCCCACACAGGTCACCGGGTTCGTGGTGGACCTCGCAAGAAAATGTGTGGAGGGAATGCATATGAACTGGGTGAATTACCTCGTCAATGAGCTGGAGAAGGATTGTCACAAAGCCCGGGATTTGGGAAATTAATTCCACTACAGTTGGTTGATCATATTGATCGCATTTTTCACTTGGCAAATGCCTGAAGGAGCCACCTCCCCAAAGATCAAACCCTGGGAGTCGTTGGCTACTCGATTTTCAACCTTGTGGTACATCAATGACATGATGAAGTAGTGACAGTCCAATGTCGTGTTTCATGCATACTATCAACAGTTAAAGGTTTCCATTGAATAATTTCCACACATGACATCATGCACCCTGCACCAGTACATACCAATAGCAAAGTTCCATGCAAATCCGCATTTCATCTACATTATTGCGCGCCAAGATGAGAACCAGGAAGAGTTACAATTGTACTACAAGATAACAAATGTGAACATGGAGAAGATTACAAATGGGTAGCCAGAGGAATTTCTTGTACCTATCGCTGATGCAGAATCCTCCAACACTAACACCATAGGAATCCCCATAGTCACCCGGGTCGAGCATGTCAGACAGTTCAGCGGGACAAAGACGAAGAAAAAGAAGGAGGAAGTCCAGGATATAGAGACTGATGAAGAGGACAACGCTTCTGAAGATAACGGGTCTCGCTCGCTCTCTGAGGAGAAGAAGATGAAGAAGAAGGATAAGCAGGAGGGGACAAAGTACAAGAGAAAGGAGGAGGCGAAGCTACATCGCCAGAAGACCCCCCTACTGAAACATTCACACCGCAGAAGAGGAAGGTTTCTCCGAAGAAACCTTAAGCTAGGAAGAAGACACACACTAATAAGCCTCATTTAGAGGCCACGCTCATTGAGGATGATATCAGTCTAGTCCGTGATGCTATGGAGGACACTTTCGAGGACATCTTGCAGAGATATGGAGAGAAGCGGGATGAGCTATATGGAAAGATCGAGAGGGCACTGAAGGAAGTACACCAAGCTATTTTATTGGTCCGTGTAGTACCCACTACACCTTCCTCGTCGTAGACTGCAGAAATGGGAGATGAACCAGCCCAATTGAGAAGACTGGCGGATGCAATAGAATCTTGACTTCAGAGAGACCATGAAGAGAAGGAGAAGGCTACAAAAGCCTTGAAAAGAGAGAAATATGAATTCTTAGCACAATTAAGAAAAGCGCAGGACAAGGTAGCAGCCCAAGAAAGTAAGAAAGTAGAGCTTCGGGCGAAGCTCTAGGAGGAAAAATCCCAGCTATAGAGAGAAAAGGAGCAGTTGCTTGCAAAGCGAGCTATGGTCAAAGAAGTAGTGAGTAAATCATGTCACTCTATACCAGGCTTGGCACAGGAGGAGCAAGAGTCAGTCAAGGCTCAAGTAGTGAAGCTCGTTGAGACCCTCCAACAGCTTCAAACTAGGATAACAGATTTGGAGGCCCAAACAGTACTGAGCACCCCACAGGAGGTGCGTGACCAGAGGGAGGAGACCGCCAAGAACACACTAATAAGGATAAGAAACCTCGCCTTAGAATGAAAACGAATGAGCGATAGAAGTGCACAAACATATGAATGCCTCGCTGAGGATCCAGAGCTAAGGAAGTTGGAAGCGTAGTTGCAGGAGGTGCAACAACATGCAATTTCCATGAAGGCATAGATGAAGTTGCTCACTTTGGTATAAAGAATGAAGAGATCCCAGGAGAAATGTGCAGTACAACAATTGATCACTACCCTTAAAGGTAGAGTAATTGAAGTGACGCAAAAGCTACAACCTGTGCAGGATGAAGCCTGCAAGGTGTTTGAAGAAATTGATGGACAAGGCTCGCAATTGTGTTGGGTATGTGTTATATTCTTTACATGAGTAGTAGTGTCATGTATTTAGGTGGTTTTTTCGGCACATGGTTTTTGTCGATAGTTTTCTATTTCCGGTTAAGGAATTAGAGTTTTGGACTAATCCAGGTCATTGGGTTAGGGTTTTGGATGCCACTGGCTCCTATATGTATATTGTATTGTAAACAATGTAACACAATGAATGAATATAATATATGTTGGTTTTCCCAGTTTGGGTTTCCAGGGGAAAAATCTTTGTGTAATGTTTGTATTTGCCATTGTATCTTTTTTGTTCTTTTCTAAATATCTGTTTACAGTAGACATTGTACAAGGCTAGAATTTACATTTGGTATCAGAGCTTTATTGGCTTCAGGGGGACGCCTTTGTGGTCAAGGTTTTGGCTCAAGACTGTGATAAGCCTTGTTACAGTGGGAGATCTGCGGTATTGCTTTTCAGGTGAAAATAAATGGCAAGCAATTCGAAGATGGAGATCGAGAAGTTTAATGGGAAAATATTTGAGTTGTGGAAGCTCAAGATGGAAGATCTTTTGGTGGACAGAGATCAGTGGATCGTGGTAGATCCAGGTACTACACCTACAGGAACTTCTACAGATGACTAGAAAAATATGGATCGGAAGGCAAAGAGAATAATCCGACTGTGTCTCTCTGATTCAATATTACTGAATGTGTCAGAGGAAGCTATAGCCAAGGATTTATGGGAAAAGTTGGGGAAGTTGTATCAGTCTAAGTCCCTGGTAAATAAACTATTACTGAGAAAGAAGTTGTATAACTTGAGGATGAGAGATGGAGACTCGGTGGTAGAGCATTTGAACGCCTTCAATACTGTGGTAAGTCAGTTAGTATATGTTGAGATTAAAATTTCAGATGAAGATAAATGTATCAATTTGTTTTGTTCTTTACCAAACTTGTGGGATAGTCTGGTTGTGGCCATAGGTAGTAATACAACTTCTTTGAAGTTTGAAGAAGTGATCTCATCCTTGTTGTCAGAGGAGATGAGACAAAAGAATATGGATGGACATAGCACAGATGCATTATTTGCAAGAGGACATTCCCAAGAAAGAAATAGATCTAATTTCTCAAGTGGGATATCTAAGTCTAAGGGTATATCTAAATCTCCTGTAAAGTTTGTAAGGGTATGTTGGAGGTGTGGAAAAGAAGGGCACTACAAGAAGCAGTGTAGATCCAAAGTTGAGAAAAAGAAGGGATCTGAAGAATATTCTTCTACAGAAGAAAAGACCTCCAAGGAAGAAGGAGTGGATGTGTACTTGGCCTCTTCAAGCACACATGCAGATCATGAGGCATGGTTGATTGACTCCGGTGCATCCTTTCATATGACTCCCCACAGGGAGTGGTTCTACGAATATGAAAAGTATGATGGAGGTAATGTTTTCTTAGGTAATGATTCGATAACCAGAATCATAGGAAGAGGAAGGGTCAAGTTGAGACTCATATATGGAAGGATTAGAACACTGCCTGGTGTTCTACACATCCCAGGTATGTCCATAAATTTGATTTATGTAAGCAAAATGGAAGATGCAGGGGTAAAAACAATTTTTGAAAAGGGAACTTGCAGGATGTTTTGAGGAGCAATGGTGTTGATGAAGGGAGTTCAGTTTGGAACTTTATATAAGCTGCTAGGAAGCACTATTAGTGATGGGTGTAATGGCTCCATTGTTCTTGATATTGGAGTTGAATAAGAAAGAACTCCTACAGTCTTTGGAGAAAAGGTTATGTTGTGGCATCAAAGACTAGGGCATATCG
>JASDQU010309366.1:7310-22297 GCA_032191745.1 Picea mariana
TAAAGAAAAGAAATGGAAACCAATGGTTTTTTAAAGAGGTAAGAAATGTTCCAGATCTAAGGAAAAAACTAATTTCAACAAGGCAGTTGGAAAGTGAAGGTTTTATATCCATATTTACAGATAAGGTGTGGACGGTCACCAAAGGATCATTGGTGATAGAAAAAGGAGAGAAGGTAGGTACATTGTATTTATGTACTGGTAATATTGACTCTTCTATTTCCTTAGCTTCTACAAGAGTGGATACAACACTGTGGAATCATAGGATTGGACACATGAGTGAGAATGGGATGTAAATACTTCACAATAGAATTTTTTTGCTAGATCTCAAACAAATTGATTTGGATTTTTGTGAGCATTGTGTTTATGGAAAACAAAAGAGAGTCAGATTTCTCAGAGTCGAAAAAGAAAAGAAGAGTGAAAGGTTAGAGATTTTGCATACATGTGTATGGGGACCAACTCAGGTATCATCTCTTGGTGGCTCTCATTTTTATGTTACTTTTATTGATGATGCAACTAGAAAAACTTTGTTTTATTGCATTCGACAAAAATCTAATGTTTTTGATACTTTTAAGAAATGGAAAGCTTTGGTTGAGAATGAGATAGGAAAAAGGTTGAAGTGTCTCAGATAAAATAATGGAGGTGAATATTACGGCAACGAGTTTGATTATTACTATTCATACCATGGGATTTGTATAGAGAAGACAGTTCCAAGAACACCACAAGAAAATGGTGTGTCGGAAAGGATGAACAGGACAGACATGAAACGTGCAAGGAGTATGAGATTGCATGTTGGTTTTCCCTTACAGTTCTAGGAATTTGTTGTAGATATCATTGTTTACTTAATAAACAGAGGACCTTCAATCTTTTTGGATGGTAGAAGTTCAGAGGATGCATGGATAGGTAAAAATGTAAACTATTTTTTTTGAAGACTTTTGGTTGTGAATCATTTGTCCATATTGATAAAGAAAATAGAACAAAGCTTGAGGAAAAATCCAAGAAGTGTACCTTTATTGGATACGGTGTTAATGATTTTGGTTATCACTTATGGGATTATGAAAATAAAAAAATCATTAGGAGTAGAGATGTCATATTCAATGATAAGTTCATGTACAAAGATCAGTTGCAGGGAATGAAACATGAAAAAGGAAAACCAGAATACACAGTGCTTGATGAAATCACTGAAAAAGAAATTCCAAAGGTACCAGAAAAGCATAATGTACAACAACAGGATCAGCAAGTACCTCAAACTTCTACAAGTGTTGTTAGAATATCTACTAGGTTAAGTAGACCCCTTGAACGATACTCACATTCACTATATTATTTATTGTTGATTGATTCTGGTGAACCAGAATGTATGAAGATGCAATGCGGGTAGACACCAAAAAGAAGTGGGAGCAAGGCATAAAAGAGGAAATGGATTCCTTGGTAAATAACCAGACTTGGGACTTGGTTCAGTTTCCTACAGGAAAAAGATCATTGCAGAATAAATGGGTTTACAATTTGAAGAAAGAAGATGGAGGGAAAAAAGCGGTACAAGGCTAGACTTGTTGTAAAGGGGTTTGCACAAAAGAAAGGTATAGATTTTGATGAAATATTTATCTTGTTGTTAAAATGAATTTAATTAGGACTATTTTAAGTCTTGTGGTAGTAGAATATTTACATCTTGAACACTTAGATGTAAAAACATCTTTTCTCCATGGGGATTTGGAGGAAGATATTTATATGCAGCAACCACAGGGGTATGAGGTAAAAGGAAAGGAGAATTTGGTGTGTAGTTTGAAGAAGAGCTTGTATGGCCTAAATCAAGCTCTAAGGCAATGGTATTTGAAGTTTGACAGGTTTATGATAGAACAAGGTTATAGTATATGTCATTATGATCACTGTGTTTATTTTAAAAGGCTAGAAAATGGAAGCTATATTATCTTGCTATTGTATGTAGATGACGTGTTTGTTGCAGGGTCTAATATGAAAGATATAAATGTGCTCAAGAAGAAATTATCTAATTCAATTGTAATGGAGGATTTGGGTGCTACAAATAAAATCCTTGGTATGAGAATAACAGGAGACAGGAAAAATCGCAAATTAACATTGTCTCATGGTGAGTACATAGAGAAGGTGTTGAAGAGGTTTAGAATGCAGAATGAAAAACCAGTTAGTACACCTTTTTCCAACCATTTAAAATTAACTAAGGAAATGTGTCCCAAGACACAGGAGGATTATAATACATGTCCAGGGTCCCTTATTCAACAACAGTTGGTAGCTTGATGTATGCGATGGTTTGCACAAGACCAGATATTGCACATGCAGTGGGAGTTGTGAAAAGGTATATGAAAAATCCAGGTAAAGAACATTGGGAGGTAGTAAAGTGGATTCTCAGGTATTTGAGAGGTACTTCTACTCATGCATTATGTTTTGGAGGTTGAGACATTGTTCTACATGGATATGTTGATTCATATATGGCAAGTGATAAAGATATCAAGATCAACACCACAGGGTATGTTTTTACTATAGGTGGAACAACAATAAGTTGGATTTTGAAACTACAAAAGGTTGTTTCACTTTCAACAACAGAAGCAGAGTATGTTGATGTTACAGAGGCTAGTAAAGAAATGACTTGGTTACATAGGTTTATGGAGGAATTGGGAAAGAAGAAGGACAATAGCAGGTTGTACTATGACAGTGAGAGTGCCATTCACCTTGCAAAGAACTCAGCCTTCCATTCGAATACTAAGCATATACAACTCAGGTACCATTTCATACAATATGTCTTGGAAGATGGACATTTGAAGTTGGAAAATATACACACTAGCCATAATCCTACAGACATGTTAACAAAAGGGAGTAACCAGGGAGAAACTGATTTTCTGCTCAATTTCAATTGGTCTTCAAGCATGATCATGAAGATGAGAAATTTTCCCAGTCCAAGAAGGATCATAGTCCAGCATATACAATAGCAGTGGAGTTGTTGAGATCAGTATCCAAGTGGGAGATTGTTGGTTCTAGAGCCTGATTATCTTCCTAATTCATAGGTCTTTCTTTTCAGCCATGTTTATACCCCATGAAGACTTTACACCCTGAAATAATGTACACTCCTCTACACGGGGGAGTGTAGAGGAGGGTTACCCCCTCTGCGGGGTCTGGGGGAAAGCAGGCCCCTAAGGAAAATTTGCCTTGTAAATGTATATTGTAATTTCATAGTAAATTTGGACCATTGATTATAAGGTCGGAGATATTACGGTAGAAGTTATGTTAGGGTTTTTTTCCCTAGAAGGAAACCCTCTTTTATGAGGGAAATTTATTGCATCTATGTATTATTGTGAATATTGTATTCTGAGTGAGGAGATTGTAAGAGAAACAAGAGGAAGTTACAGTGGGTGTGATGTAGGTTGTATGCCCTCATTTGTTGGATATTAATAAAGGAAGGACCTGGAAATTTCTCTGGTGGATGTATCCCACACTGGGTGAACCACATATATCTATGTATATTCTGTGTTTTATTTCCACACTTTTTTTATTGTATTGCTTCTCGATCCTTTTTTTCTAACAAACATCAATCTCTACTTAAAGGTGGATCGAGATAGTATATTTTTTGGATGCAAGTCGATTAAGGAAGAAAGGCTATTTTTTGGAGAAGCACGCAAGGAGGAAATTAAAGCTGGAAGGAAAAGTAGCATGTGTAAGAGAAGTATGTGAGGCATGCATGCAAGGAAAACCTAACGATGCTAGTGGTAGGTTTTTTGTAATGTATTGTAATGGCTAGTGAGCCAAGGATATAAATAAGTAGTACTTAGAGGAAGAAGAGAGAGGCAGAGGGAGCTAGATACCTAGATACACAGACGAAGAGAGAGTTGTAATAAAAGTATGATTCATTTAGCTGGTGAGCTAGGGAAGTAGTGAGTGACTCTATCCTGAGGGTTATATCGCAGAATGAGGATCCTGGTGCAATCTAGTCAGCCTCACAAGAATCGAGGAGCCTGTGGAAAATAACAAGACCTAAGATTGTAAATATGTGCGTTGTGATATATTACTAAACCATAATAAAATCTTGAGATCCATATCTTTCTGGACGTAGCCTAGGAGGGGGTGAACCACGATAACACATGTGTTATGTAAATGAATGTATGTGTCTTTATGGATGATTAATTTTTGGATGTTAGATGAATGAATTAACTAGTTAGATCTAGTATTCCACATGCATGAATAGAATGACTACTATAAGTAGATGTTAGACTGAATGAACAAAGATTACAAAGTACAACCACAAATATCCACTCATTCCCAGGCTACAAACACTTGAGTATTGCATCCATCCATAGAGTTTTCTCGGGTGAGACTGCACGGTACACTCTGTGTGTTGCGTTGCCTTCTATTCTACCAGAGGGGTCGATAGTTTTAAAGGGATTTTGTTGGGAGCTTATCAAATCTGAACCAGGGTCAATCTATGATAGTAAGGTAGAATCAGAATAACCCATAAAGAATCCTAAGTAAGACCAATAGAAGAGTAGAAGGCCAACAAATGGTTTCATTGTTGGTTGCTTGAAAGAAGATGGGATTGATTATATGATATTGGTGGGATACGTGTCAAAGGAATGTCAGACCAGATGACAAGACACTGAGAGAATGAGAATATAAAAGGGGATGTTGAGACCGTGGAATCCAATGAAGTCATAGATAGAGATTCGGTTGAATACAAAGGAGCTAAATTTTGTGTAGAAAGATAACAGAAACCCGAAATTGACACCGTGCAAATATCTAGACAAGTATGTATTTGGTGACTTGCATGAAGTATTTTTCTGTGATTTTCTACATGTATTACAGGAGTGGATAAAAATATTGAAAGACAACCATCCTACGAATTGGATCAGACAACTAGACTGGAATCATGAAGAGATCTCGCAGTTACAACGAGTTGATAATAAGTTTACGTGTGCAGTAGATTTTTGGTTAGACAACATTGTTGCGGGATTTATCATATAATTTGCAATAGATACAGTGAAGTATTACAACATGACCAAACAAGAGTTCTTGAAGGGACCTTGAGGTAGGTACATCATATCATTATATACTTATATTAATATATTACTATATAACATAGGCATAATGACAATGGAGTCAGATAGCTAGACCTCCTTGCGTGCATGGGGGAAGGGGGGAAGCACTGACAGGAGAAGAAGAAATGGAAGGAGAATTGGATAAAGGAAAGAAGGAGGAGGCCTTGGACCCAATTATGATGAACGAAGACCAGATCAAGTGTATCATGGTAACATCTAGAAAGACGCACAGTGGAGTACCCTACCAATATAAGGTGAACACCAAGAAGAGAGTCATAGCCGGGAGGGAAGGCTTGGCAAGTTATCAAGAGGAGGTAGAGGATCTTTGGGTTGTGGAGTAGATTGAGGAAATAGTGTGCATGAAATATGAGAGGAAGATGAGAAGTCCAAGAGATGGAATAGAAGGAAGCACTCCTATCCATATTAATGTTAGTGCAGAACCCATAAACCCATGTGCGACTAATACACCAAACAGAACACCACAATTTTGACAACCAAATTTTAAGAGAAAGAAGATAGTAGGAAGTACATATACACAAGGAACAACAACTAGGGGGGGCATTTCAGGAAGCAATAGTCAAGTATATACATTGTGTGGAGGTAGTAGTTCAACATTCAGGATGGCAGGACATGATCCCACCATCAGGTTACTAGAATTCAAAGGTGAGGCATCGGAGGACCCATAGAAGCACCTATTTAACTGTGAAAAGATATGGGAAGAAAACCAAATAATAGATGAGGATACTAAACTTGCACATTTAGTTATCATGTTAAGAGATCATGCACTGTATTGGTACATGAGTTTAGTTGCAAACTGTCCCCCAGGGACAATCAGAACAATTGGAGATATCAAGAAGTTGTTGATAAATGAATTCCATAAGCCTAGTTCAGAGGATCAATACATGAATGAGATGATAGAGATTAAACAAAATCCAAGAGAATATGTATGGGAGATTGACCAGATATTCAAACAATTGAAGGGAAAGATAAAATATGTCATGACAGATATGCAACATAGGAATATGTTCATCAATTCACTGCTACCACACTTGAAATATCCATTGCAACAACAAAAGTTTCATACACCTGCAGAGGCTCTACAGGAATCCCTACAACTGGAAGAGAACCAACATCAGAAGATATATCCAACCATAGAGGATCTGAAGGATGATCTGAAGAACTTAACATTCCATCTAAACCATAAAAAAAGTAAGGACAAAAGAGAAGTCGTTTAGTGTACCACATGTAGGACAGAAGGACACCATAAAAATGAATATCCAACGTTCACGCAGTACATGGAAACAAGAATTCTTAACCCATTTCCAATAGGAGGAATATGGTGTGATATCTGTAAGAAATAGGGACATGATCCATACCACTACCCAATGATGCAGAAGTACCAAATAGTATCGAATAGCTCATATTGAAACTTTTGCAATTCAGTAGGCCATGATGACAAAGATTATAGAACCATGGACCTCATGAGGGAAAGAACATCAAATGTGTACAAGGTGCAGGCATAAATGATGACCGGACAAGCCAAACCACAATTCAACCAAGTACCATCCCCATATAACACTGTGCAGTAGCAGTATAACACTACGCAACAACAATATAAGACTGTGCAGCCCCAGTACAATACCGTGCAGCCACACTATAATCCTGTGCAGTATAACTAGGATCCTTTGTTTAATGTGCCCTGAGGGGATCGAGCTAGCTACAGAGGTGGAGGAAGAGTAAGAGGAGGCTTTGGAAGAGGCATAGGACCAGTGGTATGCCACAACTATCAACAACCGGGACACTATGCTAGAGAATGTCCACTTTCACCAATGACCTGTATGTATTGCCGGCATCAGATCATGACACGAAAGAATGTCTGACACTATTAGGGAAGATCTAAGAGAAGAGAAACCAAAAAAATCAGAATTTTTAGTGGATTTTGGTATAAGCGAGGGTTGAAGGAAGAAACATCAGCATAGTTAAACAGGGAGGAGCTAAAATAGGAAACGATGCAGTACAACAAGAGACAACACAACACCAATGGGTGAAAAAGAATGTTGAACCAAAGAAGCAGTTTGATACATAGAACGAAAAGGAGATATTCAAGAAAGATAGAAAAGAATTTATGAAGCCAAACATTGCATCGACATCAACTGTGCAGTATAATAAGGAAGTACTAGCATATAAGATGCCTCCATCACTGTCTCACACCGAAGAAACACAACCTCTAGGACAAGTAAGTGAGATTAAGGGTGTTTTGCAATCATGTGTTAAACTACTAAATGATCCATACTATGTTAAAGTATTAAAAAGTATTATAGAAATATGTACCATAGAGGCAGAAGGAAAGCTAGAACACAAAACAGTCAATCATCTGCATACCAAAAGAAGAATAAACAGAGAATTCATATTGAACACGAACATTGGAGATTTCAACATGGGAGATATTATACTGGATTTAGGATCTGAAGTAAATGTGATACGCAATAAGACATGGCAATATATGGGAGAAACTTCACTAGGATATTCACCTGTTCAACTGAATGTAGAAAATCAACATAGAGTTCTACCAATTGGAAGACTAAAATGGGTAACAGTAGATCTAGATGGAGTGTGCACTAAAGCCAACTTTGAAGTAATCGAGATAGAAGATGGCACAACACCGTATCTGGCATTTCTTGTCTTGGATTTGGAGTTTGACAATTAGGACATAATCAACTTAAATATGAGGAAGATTTCATTTGAGTCAGAAGAATATAGAGTCATTGTGCCATTGGACCCATCTGAAGGGGAAAGGTTTGTAGAACCTACTTGCTTGGACTTGGAGGAAATTAACCAGTTGTATAGAACAACTGCGTGAGAGGAATATTATGTGAATCCAACTACAAATGGGGTATTCATTTGGAGAAGCAACACCTCATTGGTGTAAGACTCAGATATAGGCTTAGAAAATTGGCAGCAAAGGTTACACGAAGTCTCCACAAGAATATGTGCAAGAAAATATTATGCAGTAAGATGGATAGGTATGGAGATAAGGGAACCTCCCAGCTTCCATGGGGTGAATTACTTATATGAATTATTAACACGATACGAAGATGAAGTGTTATAAAATCAAAGGTTATTATCTCTAGATATAACACTCAAAAAAACACCTCAAGATGGTGGGGTGCGCACAAAGAAATAGTTAAGGACTAGTACCAATGTAACCAGTTACTGCACATTAGGTTTGGCGCAAAACAGGGAAGCAACCAGCTGCATAAATATGATGGACATGGGGAACCAACAGAACACTTGGAGAAGTGAATAATTCTATGGATAATGACACCACCGAAGGAATGGCCTCATCATTTTGTTCACACGTTAGAATGGATCCCATCAAACTGGTATACAGACCAGGAATTGCGCAGAGGAACTACAAATTGGAAAATATTACAGTAGAAATTTATAGTCACTTTCTCATTTGAGAATGAGAACCTCAAAATAGACTTAGCACTTAAACAAATCAGAGGGGTGATATTCATTAAACAACTGGAATTTGAACTCATGACAAAAGAACAACAGAAAAACAGACAGACAATAAAAGAACTATTGCCATGTTACCAAGTGCAGGAAGAAGCAGCAAATGAAAACGACCTGCAAAACATTCAAATTGAGGAAGTTGAAGGTGAAAGAGAAGTGGAAGGTCCACCACTGGAATCAAAATTATTTTCTACGTCGATCAAGGTTAAGAAATTCAACATCAGGACACTTGAGAATCCCAAAATGGCCAACATTGGAGACTATTGGGATGAGCAAATAGTGGAAAGAATAACAGAGTTATTGCAGGCGTATAGCGACCTGTTCCCAACAACATTCACAGAAATGAAAGGCATATAAATAGATCTAGGTGAAATGAATATACTGCTCAGAGTTGAGGCAAGATCGATTTAAGATCGACCATACAGACTAAAATCTATATATAAGTAAAAAGTCAAAGCCTAAATCGATAGAATGTTGGAGGCTGGAATCATAGAACCTATAGAGGAATCTGAGTGGGTAAGCCTGATGGTATTTCAGGAAAAGAAACAAGGGGGGATAAGGATATGTGTATATATGAGGAATTTGAATGATGTGTTCCTACATGACCCATTCCCTACTCCTTTCACAGATGAGGCGTTGGAGAACGTAGGAGGATAGGAAGCTTATTCATTCATCGATGGATTCTCAGGATACCATCAGATCAATATAGCCCCAGAAGATAGATACAAGACCACTTTTTCCAAGGAATGGGGATCCTACCAATACATAGTGATGTCATTTGGACTGAAGAATGCACCAGAAATGTTTTCCAGAGTAGTCATAGTTGCATTCAAAGAATTCATCCACCAGTTTCTAGAGGTATATCTGGATTATTAGACAGTCTATGGTCTCTTGAAAGACCATGTAGGGGTGTTTAGGTTGACTTTAGAAATATGCAAGCAGTGTCAAATATCGTTAAAAATCAAGAAGTGCATCTTCAAAACACATTTTGGGATACTATTGGGCCATATAGTACTCAAACAAGGCTTTCTAGTAGATCCTGCCAATATTGTAGTAATTGTTAATCTACCACCACCAAAATCAGTTTGTTATTTAAGAGCAACATTGGGACACACAGGATACTACAAGAAATTTATAAAGGGGTATGCATAGATCACTGTGCCAATGGAGAAATTGTTAAGAAAACATAGCAAGTTTCAATTGAATGAGTATTGTCAGCACAGATTGGATACCCTGAAAGAGAAGATGGTAACCGCACCAATACTTGTATTCCCAAATTGGGAAAATACATTCCATGTACATGTAGATGCATCAACCATAGAACTTGGAGCTATTATGGCACAGCTAGGATCAGGAGAATTGGACCATCCTATATCATTCGCTAGCAAAAAACTATCAGAATCATAGCAGAATTACAATACCATGGAGAGAGAAGGATTAGTTATGGTATATGCACTTCAGAAGTTCAAACACTATTTATTGGGAATAAATTTCAAGATGTTCACATACCATTCAACTCTCAAATACTTCGTCAACAAGCCAGTGTTGGGGGGGAGAATTTGTAGATGGTTATTGTTGTTCTAAGAATTTGAATTTGAAGTGATAGTCAAACCAGGGAAGTTGAATGCAGGACCTGATCACCTATCAAGGATCACTAATGGAGAGGAACCTACGAATATAGAGGACACATTTCTCAACACATTTTTATTTTTAGTCCAAGTAGTTGATTAATAATTCACAGACATCATTCAATACTTGAGTATAGGGACTGCACCATAGGAATTCAACACTACGCAGAAGAAAAATCTGGTAGTCAGGGTTGTAGACTATCAATTGATTGCAGGACACTTATACAAAATGGGTGCAGATAGCATCTTAAGAATATGTGTGCTAGAACATGTAAGACCTAGTTTATTATCAGAATCCCATGAGGGAATAGAAGAAGTAAATTATGCAGGAAAAATCTACCACACAGAAGGTATTGTGCGTAGGACTATGGTGGATGACTATTCACAGAGACTCAAAGGAATACTACCAGAGATGTGATGTATGTCAGAGGGTTGGTAAACCAAATAGAAGGGACAAGATGCCCCTGAGACCACAAGTAACCCTATAGGTTTTCAAAAAATGGGAAATAGATTTTGTGGGACCAATTAACCCACCAGCAAAAAGGTCAAGAGTGAGGTACATTATTACTGCGATAGAATACTTAACAACATGGGCAGAAGTAGCACCAGTAAAATATTAATGCAGTGCAGAGACAGCAGCACACTTCTTGTTTGAGCAAGTGATCACGAGATTTGGATTCCTGGGGATTCTGATGAGTGACCAAGTAGATCACTTCATTAACAACACTATTAAGGCTATGACTGAGGAGTTTGAAGTTTATCATCACAAGAGTACACCATATCATCCTCAAGCAAATGGAACAATGGAATCCTTTAACAAGATCCTTGAGAATGCATTGACAAATATCTTCAACGCTAATAGGGATGATTGGGACTTGAATATACCAACAGTATTATGGGCATATAGGACCACATGAAAAAATTGACAGGGAAGACACCATTCAGATTGGTGTATGGACAAGAAGCAATGGTGCCATTAGAGTTTTTGGTACCTAGTCTGTGTGTAGAAGCAATTACCAACATGAAAAAGTGAGGCATAGTACATGAAAGGCTAATTCAACCGATGATCATGGAGGAAGATAGGATTCTAGAAGGGTTTCACAAACAAGTACAGAGAGCAAGGGATAAATCTTGGCATGATAGACATATCAAGAGAAAAATTTTCGAGGAAGACTTATTCCTGGTGTACGATAGTAAATCTCTTCAAAACTTAGGAAAACTCATAATGCATTGGTTAGGACCATATGAGGTAAAGACTATCACATATGGGGGAGTCGTACAATTGAAGGATTTAGGGGGGACAAAAATTAGAGGGATTATCAATGGGAGTGTAATGAAGATGTATAGGGATAGTCGACCTCCTAACAATTAAAAAAAAAAAATTACCGCATCGGACATCAAAAGATAAAAACAAAGGTGTAGTACACTAAAAATAGAATGCTCTCGGGCACTTGGAAACGTTAGCACGACAGAGAAAGGACCAATAGTCCCTAAAAGGAGGAAACAATGGAAATGGTGGGTACAACAAATAGACGCCAATTGACAGTAGCTATCAAAATTGAATGACAAATAATGATTGGCAGGATGCCGCATTAATCACGCCAACTGGCGATGTCAAGGGAATTCAATGGTGAGTATACAGGAAACGCCATTTCATTCAAAACAAAAATTGGGTAATGTCTCCAAGAATTTTCATAGGATTCCTATATAAGTTAAGCACAAGGGATCAGGAGGGTTATTGGGAAATTGGGAAAAGCATAGAGCGACAAAGTATATGAAGTAGAGAGTGAGTTTGCAAGATTTACAAGGCCAACTAAGCTCGATGAACAACACGTTTAACACCATGGCACCACCCAAGCTAAGAGCATTGAGCCAAGCTTGCAGATGACCTCGAAGCAACCTCATAGCACCTCAAGAGCCATAGGAAAGCAAACATCACACACCTTGGCCTCTGGAATTTGTCAACATGGAATCGCATTGCCCAATATGGCACCTGTTGGTCACTATAATTGCTTATTTAATCTAAACAATCAAGTGCTACATAAATTGTCAACCCAGGGAAGTCTGTTTATTTCAAAGGTAACCACGCACTATATATGCTCAATCTCAAAAGCAACCTAGAGTTGTAGTAAAAAATATATTAATCACACTTGCCTTGAACAAACTGAAGTTCTAACTTGAATTACAGGAAAGCAATCTACCTATTGCAGAGCTCAAAGTTTAAAGAAATGATTAATTGAAGAATCCCAGATTACATTAAAATAACAACAAGATGCTACAACAAGAAAGACCAACTATTCTATAACCAGAGAACAGGACCCTATTCCCAAAGCAGGAATCTTCATAACATGTTTCCTATCATCACACTTCATGAACTCATTGCTTAACTGAAATAATTGACATACACACTGAAGACCGTCTATCTCTTAATAGAGAACAGGACCCTATTTCCCAAGAAGAAAACTTCAGCACCTGTTTCTGATTAACACACTTTCATGAACTCATTAATGCACTGAAGGCTAACTATCTCTAACAGAGAACAAGACCCTATTTCCTAAGCAGGAAACTTCAGCACCTATTTCTGATTAACACACTTTCATGAACTCATTAATGCACTGAAGGCTAACTATCTCTAACAGAGAACATGACCCTATTTCCTAAGCAGGAAACTTCAGCACCTGTTTCTGATTAGGACACTTTCATAAACTCATTAATGCACTGAAGGCTAACTATCTATAACAGAGAACATGACCATATTTCCTAAGCATGAAACTTCAGCGCCTATTTCTGATTACCAAGATTTCATAAATTCATCAAATAGGATTGATAACTAAAATGATTAACAGTTACCCAAGCATGAATCACATGAAAACAATGTAATGTTCAGTAAAGCAGAGTTTTCAGTAAGACAGAGTTCAGTAAAGTAGTGTTTCAGCAAAACAGAATTCAATAAAGTAGTGTTTCAGCAAAACAGAATTTAATCAAGGCATAAACAAAGATCACACTAACACACTACAAAACTAACGGGTGAATCTTGTGAAGAAGGTGGGCCCTCCCTTCTCACAAGATTCCCCTGAAATGAAAAGGCTAGAGAGAAATGCTCAGAACAGTCTTTTTATTCATCTATCAATGTATCATATTACAATCTGGAATGAAGTACGTCCTTCTCTGTAAACCCTTCTTAGTACAAAAACAAAACCTCCTCTTGAATGATGATTTCCTCTTATTTAAAGAGGAGGATCCCTTCGATACAACTTAATCAACTAATTACAGGTGTACACCTCAGTCCTATTCTTAGTCAGATCGAATTTCTATACTGGAATAGGATATCCTAGTCTCCCACAATAGAATGCTATTACAAGTGTTGAGTGAGGTGTTGTTGTTGTGGCTGGAGTAACAGCTTCTTTATTTGTCTCTTGTTACTGTTGTTGTATGTTGTTTCAGCATCACAAATCATAGGTTGTTTCAGCCACGGGATTTGTGTTCTGATTGTTTCAGCATCGTTGACCACGAACTGTGTAACAGCTTCTACTGTGTTTCAGCATCGTTGACCATGGACTATGTAACAGCTTCTTCTGTGTTTCAGCATTGTTGACCACGGACTGTGTAACAACTTCTTCTGTATGAGTTGTTGTTTCAGCCACAAGATTTGTGTGATTTAACTGTTTCAGCAACATGCCTCAATGTTAATCTGCAGTTCAAACTGTTTCAGCACTTATACATTTCTGATCAAAGGTTAAGTACGAGAGTAATGTAAAATTATATGCAAAACAGATTAAACATATAGTAAAGAGAAGAGACGTTGTATACCTTTGGAAAGATAGGGTAAAGTGATAATATGAGTTTAAATGTGAGTGAAACAAGAGTGTAATGGTGGAAAAAAGTGTGGGCAAAAAGGTACATTGTATGGTCCTAACATCCCCCCCAACTTAAAATGTTGCATGTCCTCAGGCAACTTCACTCTGAATCAGAATCTAAATACCGACTCTGAGCATGCAAGTTACTCAAGCAGTAGCTGTGGGAGGTGTTGTCTGTTGGAGCTCTGAACCCTTGGATGCATTGTAACCTTTGTCAAGCTATTGTTTCTGTCTTCTTAGGAAACTTATAATGGATTTGATATCTCTCTGCTGGCAACCAGAGGATAGGAAAATAAAACTGGTACCCTATCCAGCTTTCAGCACATTGCTGAACACACTTGATGTAGTTAGGTACCCTGGAGATTGTTATCTCAAGATTAGTAGGGCTAAGAGGATTATGTTCATGTCTTTTCTCAGTAGATTTCTGCCAAAACAAGTTGTTTGCCTGTAGGGCAGCAATCTCTATGGATCTGATGAAGTGTTGACAATCCTGAAGCACTGTTGATTGTAGTTGTTGAACATGTTCAGTCATCCCTGGTTTCTTTAAAAACTGATAATATTCTGTAACAAAGGTGGCTGCATTTTGTGATTCTAGCCTTATCCATAGAAGGCGGTTATCCTCATTGTGCTTGGCAGCCAGGAATTCATCTTGCCATATAATCAAATTGTGGAGAAAGGAGGTGAATGCCTGAATCTGGATGTCGCCGACAAGAGGATTAAGATTAAGCTGCCTGTTCTCAGGGATGGCCTCATTATGAAAATATGCCTCACAGAGGAGGTGTTGATCCATAGCAGAGGCTTCTGCAAAGGTTTTGACAAAAGATGTTGGATGTAGCACTGCATGGGGTCTGCCTTCTGTGATTGATTTGATCTGAAACCATGTAAGTCATTTCATGAGGAACAAGGAGTAATTGCAGGATGGTTTCCTTGCA
>JASDQU010309366.1:34171-58160 GCA_032191745.1 Picea mariana
ATATGGTGGGTACAACAAATAGATGCCAATTGATGGCAGCTATCAAAATTGAATGACAAAGAATGATTGACGGGATGCCGCATTAATCACGCCAACTAGTGACGTCAAGGGAATTCAATGGTGAGTACGTAGGAAACGCCATTTCATTCAAAACAAAAATTGGGTAATGTCTCCAAGAATTTTCACAGGATTCCTATATAATTTAATCACAGGGGATCAGGAGGGTTATTGGGAAATTAAGAAAAGCACAGAGCGACAAAGTATATGGAGTAGAGAGGGAGTTTGCAGGATTTACAAGGCCAACTAAGCTTGACAGACAACATGTTTACCACCATGGCACCACCCAAGCTAAGAGCATTGAGCCAAGCTTGTAGATGACCTCGAAGCAACCTCATAGCACCTTAGGAGCCATAGGAAAGCGAATAGAAAACACCTTGGCCTCTGGAATTTTTCAACTTGGATGAAATCGCGTTGCCCGATATGGCACCAGGAATCCCCACACCAGTGGTGGAGGAAACCCAAAAGACAACACCAGCAAGCATGGATATCAATATGTCAGAAGTAGGATAGAGCTAGCAGACCCGGGATATAGGAAATCCTTTGCGCTCTGAAATCCATAAAGAATCCCTAAGGTTTAATGGCATGGTCCCGAACCAAACAGAAATTACCACGCCAGAAAGGTCACACGCAACAAAGATGGAACAGCCACAGGAGGGTGTAGTAGAAGATGTTACTGGATGGGTAGAGGACTATGAAGAAGAGAGAACAATGGAGGTTGGAACCTCAAGTCAGCCACCACAGCAGACGGGAAAGCATCCAGTAGCAATATCACCACGCAGGAAGGCTGCCACAGCCATAGTCTTGTCGCGCATTCTGGAAGGGGTGCGTGTCGTGGGTAACCTGTTAGGCCACATCGAAAAATAAAGTACTCGAAACATGATGTGACTGACACAGACAAGTTTTTGGAGTTTTCAAAGACAGTTTACCTGCATACTATGGGTATAGGAAACTTCATCAAACCAATTCACCAACCAAGACAGTGGGCAGTCGTACTGGCCAAAACTGGGATTCTAGGCCTGTTGGAGATCACGCACTTTGGAAGGGGTCAGGACGTAACCAATTGCATCAAAAAGTTGATGGAATTTACCCATGGAGGATACCTATGGATGGAATATCTCATCTCGATAGACGTATACCACATTATGGGGATACCATCTTGGGGGGAGACACCCACGTAGTTCCTCAATGACAAAATGAAGGAGAAGGAAATGGTCGAGGAAATGAAGAAAACGCATGGTACCAAAAGATGATTGTGTGGAATCATAATTAAGCACATTAGTGACGCAGCCACAAGGATGGCCACAAAAATCATGGTGTGAAAGTTACTCAAGAAGTGTCGCAAGAAGGAAGTCCCTGTCGAGGTGATCGTAGCTACAACACAGTGTGCAGAGGCTGTTGTACTTAGTTGGGCCCCTTACTTGTTAAATATTTTCTCGGATGACTAGAAGGACGCGCAGGACCTGGGGAAAAAATTTCACTATTCTTGTCTACTCATTGTTACACATTATTTTCATCATCCCTATGATTGTTAATGATGTAAACCTATATGTTTCCTTCAGAAGGGTCAGTGGCCTGAATTCCTAAAGAAAGAAGGGAGAAGAACTTTTCCTGAGAGAAGAAGTTGTGTTTTCCTCTATAAAAACCCTGTTTTGGAGGATTATTGCAGGTTGCACCATAGCTAGGGTGCGGAAATGCATGATTTTCACAGGCTGCACTATAGCTAGGGCGTGGAGTTTTCGCAGGCTGCACTATAGCTAGGTCGCGACAGCCTTCGTACATGGGGAAAATGAGCATTTTCTCGATGCTTCTAGAAGGAGAAGATTCTATGGTGAGGTGGCCTCCAAATGGTTTGGATCTTACTTGCTTTCATGATTTAGTGGGATCATCCTAACCTCCTCACCTTATCATCTTCATCTTATAAAAGGAGAGGAACTCTGATGGAGAAAGTTAGCATGATTGGGTTGGAAATTTCTGGAGTTGGATTTGGCTTAGAATTATTAGCTTGGTTAGAGTGGCTTTGAGATTTTCTTTTGTCAAGATAGATTGTGAGTAGATATCAGACCCATGGTCTCAGAATCCTTGGAGAAAGAAGTGTGTGGGAAGAAAGGAAATGTTATAAGGAACCTTACGACATCAAGGCATCTAGTTGTAATCTCTCTTCCTATTATTAATATAATACAGTGGAATGTTTCTTTCCCATAGAATTATCTTTATTTTATTGCATAATTCCTTGATCATATGCATAGGTTGTCATTGAATATACTCTCTCTTCTTTCACTTTGGTTGGTTTGTGTCTCACTGCAAGATCAGTATCACAAGAGCACCGGAGCGAAATAGGAACAACAAAGACATAAGGAAGTGACACTTAAAGGTATGTCTCCCGTCCTTTGTTGGTAGTAAATTCGATGCTTAGAGCCTAGGGAAAGCGCCATGTCCTGTCCTATTTTGTTCTATATCTAGGTGGATCTAGGGAGATTATTTTATGTCCACATTCACCAATTTACCCGATAACAAAATGAGCATTTTCTCGATGATTCTAGAAGGAGAAGCTTCTATGGTGAGGTGGACTTCGAATGGTTTGGATCTTACTTGCTTTCATGATTTAGTGGGATCATCCTAACCTCCTCACCTTATCCTCTTCAACTTATAAAAGGAGAGGAACTCTCATGGAGAAAGTTAGCATGATTGGGTTGGAAATTTCTGGAGTTGGATTTGTCTTGGAATTATTATCTTGGTTAGAGTGGCTTTGAGCTTTGCTTTTTTCAAGATAGATTGTGAGTAGCTATCAAATCCATGGTCTCGGAATCCTTAGAGAAAGAAGTGTGTGGGAAGCAAGGAAATGTTGGAAGGACCTTACAACATCAAGGCATCTGGTTGTAATCTCTCTTCATATTATTAATATAATACAGTGGCATGTTTCTTTCCCATAGAATTATCTTTATTTTATTGCATAATTCCTTGATCATATGCATAGTTTGTCATTGAATATACTCTCTTTGCTTTCACTTTGGTTGGTTTGTGTCTCACTACAGGATCTATATCACAAGAGCACCGGAGTGAAACAGGAACAACAAATACATAAGGAAGCAACATTTAAAGGTATGTATATCGTCCTTTGTTTGATAGTAAATTTGATGATTAGAACCTAGGGAAAGCACCATGTCCTGTCGTGTTTTTTTATAGATCTAGGTGGATCTAGGGGAATTAGTCTATCTCCGCATTCACCGATTTACCCGATAACAAAATTCGCGACTCCACTAGAGAAACGAATGTTCTCCTAGTTTTCCTTGTTTTCTTTCTTTGATTGCTTGGTTTATGTTTTCTGAGTCACTGGAAGATCCAGCTTGACTATTTGACTGTTAAACTTCACTGGAAAACCTTCTCAATTTTTAATTTTTTCCATTTTTGTTTGATTTCCGCACCCTACTTTGAGGGATAGTGTGGTGACTTAGGATTTTTGTGCCCTACCTATTTTGAACAGTGCAGAAATGTTGTGCCCTACCCATATCTGGCCTGCATAAATCATTGATTTCCGCACTGTGCTAGTCTTCCAGCCTGCGGAAATTGTGAAAGAATTTGTATTTGGTGGTTTTCCCTGCTCAGATTTGTGATATGGTTCTGGGGTGATTTGTTGGATCTGTTTACAGTCTTCTTGACAGCTTTGAAACTACTTTTAGCCATTTTTTCTTTGTTTTCTTTTGAAATATTTAGTCTCTTGCTTTGAGTGTCTTTCAGTTGCAAAGCACTGTCTTTTCTTTAGAATTTTTTGGTGAAAGAACTTCTTTTTCTTTTATTGAATAGTTCATGTTAAAAGAGAAAAAAAATTGGGTTGCTTTGTTTCATGTCGATTCGCTATTGATTTTAGCTATATTTGAAACAAAAAAACTATTTCTTTCCTTATATTAGAATGGGGGATTCCTTGCATTTGAAGTAGCGAAATTGCATGATTCTTGGCATTTTTGGTCTTGAATTCTGAAAAAATTCCCCCCTCATGGCCGAGGGGGGACATGAATCGTGCATTGGTGTATAGTCTCTTTTTCTCATTTCTTGAGAATCTTGATATTGATGAGTTTAATATATTTTGGGACATTGTGCATATGGGAATGATAAATGTTTTCTCCTTCTCGTATCATAGCTTTCATCGAAATGAAAAGATTGCATCTTCATCTCTTTTCATAACTTTCGAGTCGGTCAAAAAAACATATTGTCCATGCCATTTTCCTTTTGAGTAACAACAGCCATAAAATAAAGCGCTTATAAAAGTTGATTAGAAATTTTTATATTTTCTGGTAGCAAACCTACATTGGATTAGTTGTAGGGCTTTGGAATAGGTGTGAAAGATAACTTTCCAAAGCTACAAACAAACATAGAATCGTGAGTTAGGGAGTGATAAATCCACTTATTACATTTTGTCCTGGGAAGCCCTTCTCACACAAGGGTCAATCATGAGGTCACATTGATACTGGCAGAGTTACTCACCCTGCTTTGTTGGTATTGGTGTAGATATTGTGCGTATTATGGGGTTCGCTTGAGAGGTATACCCACAATGATGAGTGGAAGCCTTTCAAGTTGATTTCGGTCTAGATACCCTTCCCTTGCACATGGATTGGACTGTCAACTGTTTCCCTAGGAATCACTGTAGTGATTGGTAACCTTAGTGGCCTATCTCTTTAGGGTCTTTACACAAGGTGAAATTGGAGGGGCAAGTATTCACGGTACCTGGAATCGACGTTGTCCAAACTCACTCGGGATCCTTGGAGGGTATACCCACATTTATGTGTGGGAGCTTGCACCAGGGTGTAAGTCCATTAAGCAGGTCATCAAAATAACTTTTCCACCCACTCTATCTCAGCCCCTTCTTACTTAGTTCCCACGACGTTGGATTTCATCGCCAACTAGTGTGCTCATTGTGAGAAGTTTTTGTTTGTTTGCTTGCTTCCTAGATTTTTAGCATGTGTTGTTTGTTTTCCCTAGCAGACTCTAGGTTGGATTTGTTTTATATGGTGTCAGTTCCTGAAATGACCAATGAAGGAACCCCTGTTACAGGGGAACGTTTTTTTTTTCCTTCTTATGGAAACATTGGTCCTCCTCACATCGCTACTTTGAGCCTTCCAGGTCTCACTATTGGATTGTCGGTGTGGTTGTTTTCCACTCAGGTAATCCCAAATGCAGTAAGTGCTTCGATCATAAGCACTTCCCCCTAAGAACATCAATCTCATGTTGATCATTCACCGTCTTCACCAATAATATCTTCTTTTCCTTCTTCACTTGCAAGGTCTTCTTCCATTTCATCTTCTTCGTCGAGTGAAATCTCTCAAGCTAGTAACTCGGTGAATAAGAAGAAGAAGAATAAAAGGAATAATAAGAAGAAGAAAAATAAGCAAGGATCCAAACTTCCAACCACTGCTAGACATGTTGGAAAACAACCAGTTACTGTTGATCATGTTGGGAGTGTTGGTGATGTCAAGATCACCCAAACAACCCGTAATCGCAAGTACCCTTGCAGGCTTTGAAAGGGTAGTCATCTTCTTAAGGATTTCCTTGGTCTATCCAAGTTTATAGAATCATGGTCTACACACCCTCACCAACCCATTTCATTAGCCTCTGAACAACATGTTGATGACTTCTCGTCGACTAGTCACGATATAGTTGGGAAGAAG
The DNA here is from genome assembly GCA_032191745.1 of Picea mariana. Taxonomy (NCBI): domain Eukaryota; kingdom Viridiplantae; phylum Streptophyta; class Pinopsida; order Pinales; family Pinaceae; genus Picea; species Picea mariana. Next base: position 39,892 of record JASDQU010309366.1, read on the forward strand.
AAAAGTAGAGCCAAGTTCTCGTGTATGTTATGCAAAGGGCATCATATAACTCATCTTTCCCTCATATGGAAGAAGCCTCAAAATTCCTGAAAGACATGATTGTTTCACAACCCCAACTTCCAGTTGCTTATTGCAAGTTTACTTTCAACCCACCTGTAGTTGATGGAATGATCAATCCAGTACCTTCGTCAGTCAGTTCAATTGATCATGTAGTCAATCTAGTCATGTCCTTAGTTGGACCATTAGACCAAGTGGTCTATCCGATCCCATCCTCGATCGATTCCACTCTCCTATTAGAGAGTGAAACCCAAGCAGTCAATTCTTTTTCAAGTGTCGACCCCATTGTCCCCTTGAAGAATGAAACGCAAGTGGTCTATTTGACGTCATTATCAGTCGATTATACTCTCCCACTAGAGAGTAAACCTGATATTGCTCATGTTTTTCTCATTGATACAAAACCTACCGTGCTGGGAGGTATTCCTCTTTCTCCCCTGGAATCCCCTCCAAGTAATGAGACCATCCTTTTTAATTGGGGTGTGCTAACTGGACCTTGTCTTCCCTCTCACATTCCTTTCCAGATTACAGTATAGGTTTGTGGTCGAGACGTTCCTCAGACATTGATAGATGAAGGTGCATCCGTTAGTATTTTTTCCTCTCTTGCTTGGCAAGCTTTGGGTTGTCCTCATCTTCCACCAGTTATGCAGAATATGTTATCTTTTAACAGAAGAACTAGTCAACCTTTAGGGAACCTTCCTCAGTTTCCTGTAACTTTGGGAGAGAAAATTGTCTTTATTGATGTCATGGTAGTCCAAGACCCCTTGGATTTCACTTTACTCCTTGGGTGGGATTATGTCTATGCCATGAAAGCTATTGTATCCACTCTTTTTCGTGTGATATCTTTTCCTCGCGATGGAAGAATGGTGACTATTGATCAACTTTCATTCATTGGTCCTGATTGGATTACCTCCCTTAGTGGTTATTATATGCAGATGGTATCACCCCTACCACAAGTAAATTATGTGGCGTTGTCTCACATGCCTTCCACTACCGATGACAATGACTTGGATTTGGTAGTTGACATGGTGACCTCTTCGGTAGGGCTATTGGAGCCTGGCCTCATTACTCCTCTCGTGACCCTCAACACGTGTTCCTTCCATAGTGTGTTTCTTTCGTCAAATGAAGATCTCTTGGAATCCATCACTGATTTTTTTCCCTTGAATTTATGTCCTTATAGAGCATTGTCTTCTTGGAAGTCGTGATCAATAAGAGTGTTGATCATGATTTTTTGATTTCAATCTTGTTAAAAAATGAAACCATCTTTGAGCATGGTTTTCTGATTTCAAACTCGTTAAATAATGAAACCAGATGAGGATAGTTTTGCGTCTTTGTGGCAACCTCGTTAAAAAATGAAACAGAGGTTATGAGCATAGTTCGTGTTTCTGTGTCAATCTCATTAAAAAATGAAACAAAGGTCTGGGGATTGAACCTGGATTCTTGAGCATAGTTCTTATCCTGTGTCAAGCTCGTTAAAAAATGAAACAACCTCCCCCTCGCTTTTGATCAAGTCCTTCATCTAGAATTTGAAGCTTCATTTCATCTTCTTTTGTAGTTGAACAAAATGAATCTTGGGGGGCAATGCTTCCAGCCTCTGGACTTCATGTTGAAGTTGTGCCACTAGCTTCTTAAGCTGGGGGCTAAGTACCAACCATCCCTGTGTTATGCGTTGGGAAGTCCAAGCATAGTTTTCTATGGTTCAAGCTTGTGTAAAAATGAAGCCACTTACCTCAAGCATAGTTTCCTCTAGTTCAAGCTTTTGTAAAAATGAAACCAGGTCCAAGCATAGTTTTGTTTTATTTTAAAGCTTGCGTAAAAATGAAAACAATCCCAAGCTTAGTATTTGTTCTTTGTCATGCTCGTAAATACATGAGAATAAGTTACCGAGATTAGTATTTGTTCTTTCTCGTGATCGTAAATACGTGAGAATGTAATCGAGAATACTTTTATCACTTTTTCGGATTCGTAAAGGTTATACAAAAAAGGAACCCCCTGGAGTTCCCTTTAAGTTCTTTTCAGACTCTCTAAACATGAAAATATTGTTGAGCGATCTTGTTCTTTTCACTCTCGTAAAAGAATTTGAAGAAAACTTTTGATGGGCTGTAGGTTATCACTTTTTCGGTCTCATCAAACTAACTTACGAAAAAGGAACTGAGATAGTTCTCTTTAAGTGTTTTTCAGACTCTCTAAATATGAAAAACCCATGATTTTTGTTTCTTTGGACTCGTTAAACAAACATCAAAAGGCCCATATGGGACCGAACCACTCCTTCCTAGGGTTAGTTAAACATACTCTAAGGGACTCATCCAAAGGATGAGCTTACATTTACAAGCATATGTTATCCTCCTCAATATTGTGTAAAAATAAAGAGGTACTCGCCAGAAATGGTGGGGGAAAAAATTAGGAATGAAATGTGTCTAAACCTGTATTCCATGGAAGAGTCGCTTTTGAACATGACACCCTTTCACTCACCTTGTGTCTAGGTTGGAAAATCCACTTGTGTCTTGATCATACTCCTTTATAAGATTACAAATCGGTTTGTGATCCATGTTGTTGAGTCAGTGTTTCCAAGACAGTTGTTGTGTCGTCAATATGTTCAAAGAGAAGTTCAACCCGAAAAACCTTCTATTGCGTCGGCCATGTCTACAATCTTTAAGCCTTCTATTGCATCGGCCATCCCTGAGTTAGTCCTAAATCACTTGTTACTCTGATCTACATCAAATCTTGTTACCTATTTCGTGTCATTGATATGGGATGCATTAAGGCCCTCATGTAACGAGTCTTTTCATGTCAACCTCAAATCATTATCCAAGAATTAGACTTAGAAACTAATTGGTAACTTGGAACCTTCATGCCTCAATGGTAGGTTTCCTCGCTTTCGACAATGGGTTTTCATTATTGACCCTTGATCAAGAGATTTCATCGAGTGTTCGACTTCAACGCATTAATTCGCATTTGTTGGATTGTACTAGTGTACCTTGGGATTCATTGACATTAATGGTGATTTCCCTTGCACTTGCTAATGGTATTCACTAATGACCAGTAATCAAGTGGTTTCTACCATGTTCGACTTCAGCACATGTATTCACATGGTTAGATTCGTACTATAGAGTGGTGGAGATGAAGACCCTGAATCTTTTCTCATGGATTTAGGTTGAGTTGGAATATATTCAGTTTGTATTGTTGCATAGATCCACATTGTATGTCTCATGGCTATGTTCAAATTTGAGTCTTTAACACATAGATCCACAATGTATTTTGGTGGCTATGTTCAGATTTGAGTCATAATGGCATGGATCCACAGTGTATGTTTGGTGGCCATGACCTGTATTACTTGACATGGATCTTCGCATGTCATCATTTATGCTTTGAGTCATTTGTATTCTAATTATGGGAATGCCTACCTCAGTGATGATATATTATTGTACTGTATTTCCTTTTTTGTTGGCAGGTTTCTGACCGACGTGTTCCTTGTTCCCTACACACACTCGACAAAGTATTTTAGTTATCACTCGGTTCTAACTTCATACTTTGGGGGGCTCTCTATTACACATTATTTTCATCATCCCTGTGATCGTTAATGATGTAAACCTATTTGTTTCCTTCAGAAGGGTCAATGGCCTGAATTCCTAAAGAAAGAAGGGAGAAAAACTTTTCTTGAGATAAGAAGTTGTGTTTTCCTCTGTAAAAACCCTATTTTGGAGGATTTTCATGGGCTGCACCATAGCTAGGGTGCAGAAATGCCTGATTTCCAAAGGTTTCACTATAGCTAGGGCATGGATTTTCTGTAGGCTGAACTATAGCTAGGTCGTGGCGACCTTCATACATGGGAAAAATGAGCATTTTCTCGATGCTTCTAGAAGGAGAAGCTTCTATGGTGAGGTGGCCTCCGAATGGTTTGGATCTTACTCACTTTCATGATTTAGTGGGATCATCCCAACCTCCTCACCTTTATCCTCTTCAACTTATAAAAGGAGAGGAACTCTCATGGAGAAAGTTAGCATGATTGGGTTGGAAATTTCTGGAGTTGGATTTGGCTTAGAATTATTAGCTTGGTTAGAGTGGCTTTGAGCTTTTCTTTTGTCAAGATAGATTGTGAGTAGCTATCATATCCATGGCCTCAGAATCCTTGGAGCAAGAAGTGTGTGGGAATCAAGGAAATGTTGGAAGGAACCTTACGACATCAAGGCATCTGGTTGTAATCTCTTCCTATTATTAATATAATACAGTGGCATGTTTCTTTCCCATAGAATTATCTTTATTTTATTGCATAATTCCTTGATCGTATGCATTGGTTGTCATTGAATATACTCTCTCTTCTATCACTTTGGTTGGTTTGTGTCTCATTGCAGGATCAGTATCACAAGAGCACCGGAGCGAAACAGGAACAACAAAGACATAAGGAAGCGACATTTAAAGGTATGTCTATCGGCTTTTGTTTGGTAGTAAATTTGATGATTAGAATGTAGGGAAAGTGCCATGTCCTGTCGTGTTTTTTTCTAGATCTAGGTGGATCTAGGGGGATTAGTCTATGTATGTATTCACCGATTTACCTAATAACACTCGTCCTGATCGTCTTGGTCAAATAGAGGGAACCTAAGTATACATACTTTTCCGATAGATTCAATTGTTTCCATGTAGTGCAATACCTATCATTGGGGACCACGTCATACCGTAAGAACAAAAGTGTGAATGCAGTCATGTTCATAGGGTATTACAACGACCTACAGGAAAGCATTTCCAACACTTGGTGGATTACACCATAAGTGGTCATGCAATATCAGGGCATAGAAAACTTTAAAGTGAGTAGACATACAGTATGGATCCAAACACGGAAGGATCCCAAGAACAAATGGCTACAATTGCGGTACTGTGACAAGGAATAAGACGTATAAATGGCCATAAAGGATTGGCATGATGACTGGAGGGTTCCAGTAATGAATCAATAAATTCTTGTGGATAAGGAGGCTGATGTAGAGAAAGAAAAGACACCTGCAGGAGACAAAACGACACCCAAGAAGCCAAAGAAAGGTTAGAACTTGACACAACAAAAGAAAGGGGGTGTGTCCAAGAAAGGTACCGAGGCGGGGAAGAAGAACAACACCCAGGGGGAATAGGAAAAAGAGATTGAGACAACACAGGGGACCACATCAAGTGCTACTCAGTAAGATAAAGGCCAAACCAAGAGGCCAATTATACAAATGGGGGGTGCAAGAAAGAAATCTAAGGCACACAAAACACCACCAAAATATACAATAACGAAGGACGATGCGGACCTCATGGCCCAAATGGTCCAAGATAGAACAACAAAGGATTTTGATGAATCTCAATGCCAAAGGGATGGGATTTAGGGTGAGTTGGAAGACATGAGGTAGCTCCTTGAGCAGATCAGAGAAACACAGAGGTTCGATAGAGGAATAGAATTAGTCCCCACAACCTCACATACAAGGGCCAAGGTTGGATCCAGTGAAGAGGATAGGATCCAGGCGACAGCACAGCCAAGCTCGACATTTCATGTTACACCCAACATGTTGCGCATGGATGAAATTGTAGGCCAGACACCCCTAAAATATATAGCCCAAATATAGTTGGTAATGATGCAGATACCAACCAAGGCATTGTATAAGCTACAAGTCAGCATCACATAGGAGGTACAGTCGCGCACATGCACAAATGCAGCAGAACTACAACAAATTAAGGACAGCAGAGAAGAGTTGGAATTGGTGCTCGAGCAAGTCAATCTCGAGAACAAATATGAAAAAGATCACGTAGATAGGCTCAAGAAGGGATTGGTTGTAGCCTATGAAAAAATTACAAAGAGTGTGCAGACAACAAAGCTCAAGAAAACGTAGAATGATGATCAGATTGTGCAGAAAATCGATCAATATAAGTAAGGGATCGAGAACCTTTGGGAATGGCTCATCCCTACCACTCCCCTCTAGGTGAAGGAGAAAAGGAAGTAGGAAGCAACAAGGAATATGGAGGATATGGAGAGACAAGTCCGCATAGCTGTCGACTTGTTTGATAAAGCAGCACAATTATGGACAAAAATGGAGGAGGATCAACAGGTCCAGTAGTGGGACCAGGAAGAGGAGAAGATAAGTGCATCTATCCAAGACCTCAAGCATAGGCAGAAAAAAATGTTGATCACTGATCACCTCAAAGGATTATAGGATACAAAGAAACTGGAAGTCGAACTTATAGCCATGCAGACACAGAAGAAGGAGAGACAAGCTCAAATGGAACCTCTCTAAGAGAGGGTAGTAGAGGTCATTGCACAGGTAGAAGAGGAAAATAAGAACATGGCACAAACATAGGTAGAGTGCGTAGAGAAGATAGGTGAGGAGATTACAGTGAAAGTGTTGGACACACTCATAGAAAATACCATACAGGCTCAAACACAATCAAAGGAACTCACAGAGAAGATCCAAGCCCTCACAGGAGTTGTTGAAGAAGCGCACAAAGTTTAGGTGGCTTAGGACGAGCCACATGTCAGTGTTGGGGGCATGTTGTATGCAGGTCGAGTCAGGAAGAAAGGTCATTTTTTGGAGGAGAATCATGCAAGAAAGAAAGGACAACTGGAAGGAAAAGAAACATGTGTAAGAGAAACAGGCAAGGTGTGCATGCAAGGAATACCTAACGACACTAGGTTTTGGATGCAGGCCGAATCAGAAAGAAAGGCTATTTTTGGGAGAGAATCATTCAAGAGGAAAAAGACACATGGAAGGAAAAGCAGCATGCACGTAGGCATGGAAGACCTAACGATGATAGGGTTATATTTTTTGTAATACATTGTAATGGTTGGTGAGATGAAGATATAAATAAGTGGTGCTTGAGAGATACGGTAGAGAGATAGAGAGAGGAGAGGCGTTATATACCTAGATCTAGATAGTTAGATGGAGAGAGAGACAGAGAGGAAGGGAATTGTAAGGAATGTATAAGTCATTAAGCTGGTGAGCTAGAGAAGGCATGACCGACTCGATCCCAAGGGTTAGATCATAGGCTAATGAGCCTGGTGCGATCTAGTCAGCTTCACAGGGATCGAGGAGCCTAGGGGAGGGAAGAAGAACTAATATTGTAACCATGCACGGCGTGGGGATTTATAAAATATAATAAAATCCTGAGAGCCAAATCTTTGTGGATGTATCCCAGGAGGGGGTGAACCATGATAACACTGTGTTATGTGACTGAATGAATGTATCTTTGTGTCTGACTAGTTGATGAATGTTGAATGAATGAGTAGTTAAGTAGATCTGGTAATTTTACATACATGCATAGAATGAATATTATAACCAAATGTTGAATGGAATGAGTAAATGTTATGACTTATAAACACAGATCTCACTCAATTCCAAGTTGCAAACACCTGAGTATTGCAGCCACCCATAGTGTTATCTCAGGAGAGACTGTGCAGTGCACCCCGTGTACTGCGTTGCCTTCTCGGTTACCAGAGGGGCCGATAGTATTTAAGGGATTTTGTTGGGAAGCTTATTAGTTATGAACCGAGGTCAATCAGAATCAAAATTCCTCAAAGAGTAGATAGATAAAAGGGAAGCAAAACCAACAAATGGTTTTGTTTTCGGTTGATTGGAAGGCGAAGGGATTGAACATATGAGATCTACGGAAGACGTGTCAAAATCATACGGGATCAGACGACAAGAATGCAAAAGAATGAAAACCTAAAAGGGGATGTTGAGACCGTGGAATCCTACGAAGGCAGAAATAGAAAGTTGGTTGAAGACAAAGGAGCTAGAGTTTGTGCAGAAAGATAATAGAAACTCGAATCTAACATGGTGCAAATATCTAGACAAGTGCATATTCACCGACTTGTATGAAGTATTTTTCTGTGATTTCCCACACATATTGCAAGAGTGGATAAAAATATTCAAACACAACCATCCTACGAATCGAATTAGACAGCTAGAATGGAATCCCGAAGAGACCACGCAGCTACGACGAGTTGATAATAAGTTTACGCGCGCAGTAGATTTTTGGTTAGACAACATTGTTGTCAGATTTATCACAGAGTTCGCAATAGATACAAAAAAGTCATACAGCGCAGTTGAACAAGAATTCTTGAAGGGACCTCGAGCTATGTATATCATATCATTATATACTTCCATTAAGATATTTCTATATAACAAATGTGTAATGACAATGGAGTCAGACAACTAAACCTCCCTACGTGCATGGGGGAAGGGGGGAAGCACTGACAGGAAAAGGAGAAATAGAAGGAGAAGGGGATAAAGGAAAGAAGGAGGAGGAATTGGACCCAATTACGATGAATGAAGACCAGATCAAGTGGATCATGGTGAGAGTAGGAAGGACACGTAGTGGAGTACCATACCAATACAAGGTGAACACTAAGAAGAGAGTCATAGCCATGAGGGAAGGCTTGTAAAGTGATGAAGAGGAGGTAGAGGATCTTCGGGTTGTGGAGCAGATTGAAGAAATCATGTCCGCAACATATGAGATAAATATAAGAGGTCCAAGAGCGGAAGTAGAAGGCATAACTCTGATCCATATATGTTTTAGTGTGGAACCCACAAACCCATGTGTGACTAATACACCAAGAAGAACACCACCATTTAGACAATCGAATTTTGGGAAGATAGTAGGAAGTACATATACACAAGGAACAACAACCGGGGGAGCCAGTTCAAGAAGCAGTGGTCAAGTAGTTACACCACGAGGAGGTAGTATTTCATCATTCAAGATGGAGGGACATGACCCAACCATAAGGTTACCAAAATTCAAAGGAGAAGCATCGGAGGACCCGAAAAAGTGCATGTTTATCTGTGAGAATATTTGGGAAGCAAAATAGATCACAAACGAGGACACTAAACTTGCACAGTTAGCTATCACATTAAGATATCATGCACTGGATTGGTACATGAGTTTAGCTGCAAATAGTCCACCAGGGACAACCAAAATGATTGGAGATATCAATAAGTTGTTGATAAATGAGTTCCATAAGCCAAGTTTAGAGGACTAATACATGAACGAGATGATAGAGATCAGACAGAAACTAGGAGAATCCATATGGGATATTGACCAGAGATTCAAGATACTAAAGGGAAAGATAAAATACGTCATGATAGATATGTAGCATAGGCACTTGTTCATCAATTCATTGGTACCACACTTGAATTACCCATTGCGGCAACAGAAGTTTGAGACGCGGGTAGAGGCTCTACAGGTAGCCCTACAACTAGGAGACAACCAATATTAGAAGATAGATCCATCCATCTGGGAGCTGAAGGAGGACCTGAAGAACTTAAAATTCCAACTAAACCAGAACAAGAACATGGACAAAAGAGAAGTGGTTTGGTGTACCACATGTAGGACATAAGGACACCATAAGAGTGAATGTCCAACATTCACATAGTACATGGCAGCAGGAATGCCAAATACATTACCAATAGGGGGACTATGGTGCAAGATCTGTAAGAAACAGGGTCACAATCCATATCACTACCCAATGATGCAGAAGTACCAGATGGTGCCAAAGATCTCGTATTGAAACTTTTGCAAGTTAGTAGGTCATGATGAAAAATATTGCAGAACCATGGAGTTGATGAGGGAAATAATATCAGTTGCATATCGGGTATAGGAAGAAATGACGAATGGGCAAGACACATCCCATTTTAACCAAGTACCAACCCCATACAACACTACACAGTTGCAGTATAATAATGCACAACAACACTACAATACCTCGCAGTATAACCAAGTGGCTCAGTACAACACACCTCAAGCAGATCGACCTGGCTATAGAGGTGAAGGAAGAGAAAGAGGAGGCTTTAGAAGAGGTAGAGGACAGGTGGTATGTCACAATTGTCAACAACCAGGACATTATGCAAGAGAATGCCCACTTCCAATAGTGGCTTGTATGTATTGTCGTGCATCAAATCATGACACAGAAGAATGCTCAACACTATTAGGAAATATCCAGGAGAAGAGGAATCAGAACAATCAGAATGTTCATTGGATTTCAGCAGAAGCAAGGGATGAAGGAAGAAACATCAACACAGTTACACGAGGTGGAGATAAAACAAGAAATGACATCGTAAAACAAGAACCAACACAACACCAATGGGTGAAGAATAATGTTGAACCAAGGAAGCAGTTTGACACAGAGTATGAGAAGGATATATTCAAGCAATCCTGACAAGAATTTATGAAGCCAAACATTGTGTCGACATCAATTGTGCAGCATGGTAAGGAAGTACCCGAGTACGAAATGCATTCATCGTTGATTAAAGGTTTTTTGCAAGCATGTGTAAAAATACTCAATAATCCATACTCTATTAAAGTATTACAAAACATTCTAGAAATATGTAGCGTAGAAGCAGAAGGAAATTTAGAATAGAAAATAGTCAATCACCTACATACAAGGAGGAGAACAAGTAGAGAGTTTAGGATGAACGCCAACATTGGATATTTCAACATGGAAGATATTATATTGGATTTAGGATAAAAAGTTAATGTATTACCTAATAAGACATGGCAATGTATGGGAGAGCCCACATTAGGATATTCACTTGTTCAGTTGAAAATTGAAAACCAACATAGAGTTCTACCAATTGGAAGACTAAAAGGAGTGACAGTAGACCTAGATGGAGTACGGACTAAAGTCGATTTTGAAGTCATTGAGATAGTGGATGGGACAACACCTTATCTAGCATTGATTGGCTTGGATTGGGAATTTGATAACCAGGCCATAATCAACTTAAAGATGTGCAAGATGAACTTCAAGTTAGGAGAATACAAAGTCATTGCGCCATTGGATCCATTAAAAGGGGAAAGGTTTGTAGAGCCTACTTGTTTGGACCTAGAGGAAATTAATTAGTTGTACAGAACAACTGCACGAGATGAGGATTATGTAAACCTAACTATAGATGGGATAATCAGTTGGTGCGGTATCACCTCATGTGTGTCAGACTCAGATTTAGGCTTAGAAAATTGGCAATAAAGGTTACATGAGGTCTCCAAAAGGATATGCACAAGAATGGACCGTGCAGAAAGATGGGTAGGTACGGAGATAAGGGAACCACCCAGCATCCATGGGGTGAATTACCTAGAAACATTCTTAACACAATACGAATATGAAGTGTTAGAAAATCAGAGGCTACTATCCCTAGATATAGCACTCAAGGTGACACCTGCGAGATGGTGGGGTGCGCACAAATAAACAATCAAGGAATGGTACCAATGTAATAGGTTACTACGCATTAGGTTTGGCACAGAACAAGGAAGAAACAAGTGACAGAAATATGATGGATAGGGGGCACCAGCAGAACACTTGGAGAAGTGCAGAACATTGTATAAAATGACACCACTGGAGGAATGGCCTCACCATTTCATACACACATTAGAGGCCATCCCTGCAAACTACTATACAGACCAAGAACTGTGGAAAGGAACTACAAGTTGGATAGTATTACAACAGAACTTTATAGTCACTTTCTCATTTGAGCATGAGAACCCCAACATAGATGCAGCACTTAAAAAATATCTGAGGGGTAATATTCATTAATCAACCAAAAGTCAAACTAATAATAGAAGAACAACAGAAAAATATACAGACAATGAAATAATTATTTCCATGTTACCATGTGCAGGAAGAAGCACCAGATGAAGATGACCCGGATGATAGTCAGATTGAGGAAGTTGAAGGCGAGAGGGAAGTGGAAGGTCCACCCCTGGAATAAGAAGTGATTGTTGCGTCGATCAAAGTGAAGAAATTCAACATCGAGATAGTTGAGAATCCCAAAATGGCCAACATTGGAGACTATTGGGATGAGCAAACAATGGAAAGTATAATAGACTTGTTGTGCGAATACAGCGACATGTTCCCAACAACGTTCATAGAAATGGAAGGCATTGTGAGAGAGATAGACAAAATGAAAATAACACTCATAGATGAGGCAAGGCTGATCAGACAGCAATCATAAAGACTAAACCCAATATATAAGAAAAAAGTCAAACCTAAGATCGATAGGATGTTAGAGGCCAGAATCATAGAACCTGTAGAAGAGTCAGAATGTATAAGACTAATGGTAGTCTAGGAGAAGAAACAAGGGAGGATAATAATATGTGTCGACTTGAGGAAGTTGAATGATGCGTGTCTACATGACCTGTTCCCTACCTCGTTCATAGATGAAGTCTTGGAGAATGTAGGAGGACATGAAGCTTATTCATTCACCAACTGGTTCTCAGGATACCATCAGATCAATATAGCACCAGAAGACTGATACAACACCACTTTTTCCATAGAATGGGGATCCTACTAATATATAGTCATGCCATTTGGATTGAATAACACACCAACAATATTTTCCAGAGAATTCATAGCTGCATTTAAAGAACCTATCCACCAGTTTCTAGAGGTATATCTGAATGATTAGACAGTCTATAGTCTGTTGAAAGACCATGTAGAGGTCTTACGGCTAATGTTAGAAAGATGCAGGAAGTTCCAGATTTCCTTAAATATCAAGAAGTGCATCTTCGAAACACCTTTCGGGATAATATTGGGCCATATAGTATGCAAGCAAGGTTTTCTAGTAGATCCCGCCAAGATTGTAGTAATTGTTAACCTGCCACCAGCAAAAACAGTTCGTCAATTGAGAGAGACATTGGGACACACAGGATACTACAGGAAATTTATAAAAGGGTATGTGCACATCACTACACCAATGGATAAATTGCTAAGGAAAGACACAAAGTTCCAGTGGAATGAGTATTGTTAACACAGTCTGGATTCTCTGAAAGAGAAGATGGTAACCACACCAATACTAGTATTCTAGGATTAGGAAAAGAAATTCCACATACATGTAGATGCATCGGCCATAGAACTTGGAGCTATTCTGGGGCAACTAGGAGTAGGATAATTGGACCATCCTATAGCATTTTCTAGCAGAAAACTCTCAGAATCGGAGTATAACTACAACACTATAGAGAGGGAAGGCCTAGACATGGTCTACACACTCCATAAATTCAGACATTATTTATTGGGAAAACATTTCAAGATGTTCACAGACCATTCAGTGCTCAGATACCTCATCAACAAGCCATTGTTGGGGGGGAGAATTTGTAGATGGTTATTGTTGTTTCAAGAATTTGATTTTGACGTGATAGTCAAACCAGGAAAGTTGAACGCAGGACTTGATCATCTATCGTGGATTACTAACAAAGAAGAACTTATGAATCTAGAGGAAAAATTTCCTAATGCACAGTAATTTCCAGTCCATATAGCTAATGAATACTTCACAGACATCATCCAGTACTTGAGTACAGGTACTGCGCCACAGGAATACAAAATAGTGTAGAAGAAAAATCTAGTAGTCAATGCTACAGATTACCAGCTAATTGCATGACACTTATACAAAATGGGTGCAGATAGCATCTTGAGAAGATGCGTGTTGGAACATGAAAGACCCAGGATATTAGCAGAATCCCACGAGGGAATAGTAGGAGGACATTATGCAGCAAAAGATACCACACAGAAGGTATTACACATAGGATTATGGTGTTCAACTATTCATAGAGACTCAAAGGACTACTGCCAGAAATGTGATGTATGCCAGAGGGTTTGTAAACCAAATAGAAGGGACGAGATGCCTTGGAAACCACAGGTAACTTTGCAGGTATTTGAAAAATGGGAAATATACTTTGTGGGACCAATTAACCCACCAATAAAAATCTCAGGAGTGAGGTATATTATCACTACGATGGAATACCTAACAAGATGGGCGGAAGCAGCACGAGTAAAAGATTGCAATGCAGAGACAGCGACACACTTTTTGTTTGAGAAACTAATCAATTGATTTGGTTGCTCGAGACTATTGATGAGTGACCAAGGCACTCACTTCATTAATATTAATATTAAGGCTATGACTGAAGAATTTGAAGTTCATCATAAAAAGAGAACACCATATCATCCTCAAGTAAATGGAACAGTGGAAGCCTTTAACAAAATCCTTGAAAATGCACTAACGAAGATCTGCAATGTAAATAGGGATGATTGGGACTTGAATATACCAGCGGTATTATGGGAATACATGACCACATGCAATAAATTGGCAGGAAAAATGCCATTCATATTGGTGTATGGACAAGAGGCTATGGTGCCATTATAATTTTTTGTGCCTAGTCTGCATGTAGCAGAAATTACAAACATGACAGAACGAGGCATAGTACAGAAAAGGCTAAATTAGTTGATGATCATGGAGGAAGATAGGATCCTAGCAAGGTTCCACCAAGAAGTACAGAAATCAAGGGACAAAGCTTGGCATGACACACATATCAAGTGAAAGTATTTTAAGGAAGGAGACTTAGTCTTAGTGTATGACAGCAAATCCCTTCAGGACCCAAGAAAACTCAAAATGCATTGGTTAGGACCGTACAAAGTAAAGACTGTCATAGATGGGGGATCTGTACAATTGAAGGATTGAAGAGGAACATAACTTAGAGGGATGATCAATGGGAGCTGAATGAAGCTGTATAGGGATAGTCGACCTCCTAGAAAAAAACAATAACAGAGATATCGCACTGAAAATATGAACATTTAACAAAGGCATAGGGCACTGAGAAAAGAATGATCATGCACACTTGGGAATTCCACCATGGTGGACAAAAAGGCCAATGGTCACCACAAATCGGGAAACAGCGGGAAAGCAGGATACGAAAAATAACCTCCAACGGACGATGGCTATCAAATCGACTGACGGGACATCGCATTAATCGCGCCAACTAGCGACAACAAGGCAATTCAATAGCAAGTACGTAGGAAGCATCGGCTTAATTAAAATGCAAATGGGGTAACGTCCCTAAGAAGCTTCAGAGAATTCCTATATAAACTAGTACATGGGACTGGGAAGGTTATTGTGCGATTGAGAAAAGTAGAGAGTAATAGAGAATATAGATATGAGAGAGAAGTTTTCAGAGTTTATAGAGGACACTATGTTCAGTTGAAAACAACCTTAACACCATGGCACCACCCAAACAGGGAGAACCAAACTAGACTGACCGACAACCCCGGAGCAACGCTAGATCCTCACTGCAAGCATAGGGAAGCAAATAGCAACCACTTCGGCCTCTATAAGTCATCAATGTGGATGAAATATCGTTGCCCGATATGACACCAGGAAGCCCCACACATATTGTGGAGGAAACCCAATAGACAACACTAGTGGGAATGGACATGGATGTACCAAAAGGGGGACAGGTACAACAGGCTGAGGACACAGGAAATCATTCACACTCTAAAAACCTTGAAGAACACCTAAGAGTTAATGGGATGGTCCCGAACTAGGAGGAAACAACCATGCTATAAGGGTCACACACAACCACGCCAAAACAACCACAATAGGGTATGGTGGAAGATGTCACTGAACGACCAGATGAGTATGCAAAAGAGTGAACAATGGAGGTTGGAACCTCGAGTCAGCCACCACAATGAAATGGAAAATAGGCTGTATCAAGGTCACTGTGTCGGCAAGCTGCCACATCCATTATCTTTCCATGCATTCCAGAAGGGGTACGGATAGCAGGAAATATGTTAGGCTACATGGAGAAATTGAGGTACTCGGACCATGTCGAGACGGACACGAACAAGTTCCCAAATTTCACCAAGAAATTTTACCTACAGACTGTGGGTATAAGACCCTTTGGAAAACCAATTAACCAACCAGTCCAGTGGGCAACCAGACTAGCCAAAAATGGGATTCTAGGCCCGTTGGACATACCGCACTTTAGGAAGGGCCAATATGCAAACAACTGCATCAAGTAGTTAATGGAAGTCACCCATGGCGGATACTTGTGGCTGGAATAGATCATCTCAATATATGTAGATTTTATTTCATACATCACAGGGTTACCATCAAGAGGGGAGGACCCTGCATAGTTCCTTGAGGAAAAAACAAAGAAGAAGGCATTGGCTGAGGAAATGAATAAGAAATATGGTACCAAAAGGGGGTTGTGCAGAATCATAATCAAGAGTATTAGTGATGTAGGGACAAGAATGGCCAAAAAAATTATGGAATGCAAATTACTCAGGAAATTCCACAAGGAGGAAGTCTTGGCCAAGATTTTTGTTGCTGCAGCACAGTGTGCAGAGGGCACCACACTCATTTGGGCTCATTATTTGTTGAATTTTTTCCTGGACGACTGCAAGGATGTGTAAGATCTGGGGACAAAATTTCACTATTCATGGCTACTCATCCTGATATCCTTGATCAGATGGAAGGAGCTGAAGTATTAATTCTTTTCCACTAGACCCAATCCTTGCCACACAGTGTGATACCTATCATTGGGGTCCGCGTCGAACCCCAAGAAAATAAAGGTGAATGCAGCCATATCTGAAGGATATCACAATGACCTACAGGAGAGAATCACTAATACTTGGAGGGTGACACTGGAAGAAATCACACAGTATCAGGGCATAGCCAACTTCAAATCCAATAGACATGCAATGTGGATCCAGGCACGAAAAGATCCCAACAATCAATGGCTACAACTGCACTATTGCATCAAGGAGGCGGACATAGAGATGGACATTAAGGATTGGGATGATGACTAGAGGATTCCAGTCCTCAGTCATGAAATATCTGCAGAAATGGAGGAAGAGGAGGTAGCATAGTGACATACACATGTCAAAGAGATAACATCTTCCAAGAAGTCAAGGACAGTTTAGAACAAGGTGCAACAGAAAAAAGGGGGGTCATCCAAGAAAGGCACCCAAACGGGGAAGAAGAACAATACACATGCACCATAGGTACAGGAGAAACATGCTAAGACAACATAGGGAACCACATCAAGTGCTACTCAGCAAGAGAAAGGCTAGACTAAGAGGCCAGTCATCCAAACGGGGGGTACGTGCAAGAAGGAGAAGGCACACAGAACACCCCCAGAATACACAATCACCAAGGACAATGCATACATGGTGGCACAAATGGTCCAGGATCGCACAATCGAGGATTTCAAAAATTCTCAATGCCAAAGGTATAGGATTGAGAAAGAGATGGCATACATGAGACAGCTCCTACAACATATCAAAGAAGCATATGCGAATGGGGCAACGTAGGAACAGTCCCATCAACATCACATATAGGAGGTGAGGTTGGATCAAGTGAGTAGGAAAGGATCCAGTCAACAGCATAGTCGAGCTCGACATTTCATATCACTCCCAACATGTTGCACATGGAAACAATCATGGGGTAGACACCCCTAAAGGAATTGGCCCAAATACAATTGGTATTGACATGGATACTAACCAAGCCCTTGTATAAACTACAAGTCAATGTCGCACAAGAGGTACAGTCACGCGCACGCACAAATGTAGTGGAGTTGCAGCATATAAGGGATAATAGAGATGAGTTGTAATTGGTATTCAAGAAATCTAATCTCGATACCAATGATGAAAAAGACTATGCGGATAGGCTGGAGCAGGAATTGACCATATCCTATAAGAAAATCCCAAAGAACGCACAGATGGCCGAAATCACAGTGACACAAAAGATTGATCAGATTTTGTAGACAATCAATCAATACAGACAAGAGATTGAGCACCTCTGAGAGTAGTTCATACATACCACTCTACCAGAGGTGAAGGAGTAGAGGAAGAAGGAGGAAACAACATAGATAAAGGAGATAGAGCGACAAGTCCACGCGGCGGAGGACTTGTTCGAGAAGGCAACACATCTTTGGAGGAAGCTAGAAGAGGATCAACAGGTCTAGCAGTGGGACCAGGAAGAAGAAAGGATAAGCATAGATATCCAAGACCTCAAGCTGAGGTAGAAGACAATGTCGATCATGGATCGCATCAAAGGAGCATGGGATATGAAGAAACTGTAGGCATCACTCATAGTTGCATAGACACAGAAAAAGGAGCGTTAGGCTCAAATAGAACCACTCCAGGAGTGAGCAGCAGAGATCATTGCATAGGCAGAAGTAGAAAAGACAAACATGGCACAAACTCAGGCAGAGTGCACAGGGGTGGTCAACGACGACATTTCAGTGCATGTATTGGATGCACTCAAGGAGAAGACTATGTAGGCCCAAACATAAGCAACAGAGCTCACAGAGAAGTTCCAAGCGATCGCAACAAAGATCGACGAAGCACATCAAGTTTAGGTGGCTCAAGATGAGCCACATGTCATTGTTGGGGGCCTATTGGATGTAGGTTGAATCAGAAAGAAAGGCTATTTTTGGGA
>JASDQU010309367.1:13906-26081 GCA_032191745.1 Picea mariana
AATCTTGTCCCAACCCTCTAGAATGGGAAAAATGAAGGCCTCCAGTCCCCTTTTGAGGCCTAAAATTATAACAAAATTCTCCTCTTGACAAGGAGGAAGAGGAATAAGTAATAATATTCTTGTTTAGGGCTTGAGAAGCCCAAAAAGAAGGAATCAAATACTTTGAAAGGTCTACCGAGTCTCTAAGGGAGGCTAAGGTCGGATGTGGCTTCGAAGGAAATGAAGTACTTGAATTATATTTATTATTTGTAATAGCATCTAACTGGCATCATGTCTCCCATCCACAAACCTCTTTGTCCTCCCCAAAAGAAGAAAGGGGAAAAAAAGAGTTAGCATTAATGAACTTACTCGAGAAAGGATTTGGCTCCATCCCGCAACCAAAAGTCCTCTTATCAGAAGTTGGTGGGGTATAATCACCAGCTGTAGACATGAAATATTCCTTACTCATTACCACGTTCACAAAATTCCTTCACCGTTCAATGAGGGGAATGGACATATCCCCTATAAAAAGACTTCTAGGAATAGAAGGAGAATCCTCCACTTGACCCACATTCACAAACTGATCATTACCCAAGTTTTCATCAACAATATTCTTCCTTGGTGACAAAGTGGGAGCCAAAGTAGGGTTTATTGTATCTCCTAACTCACCATCAATCCTACCCTTACTCCTTCGCACCTTTCTAACCAACAGTTTATCACAATCCTTGAAGACATGACCTTGCACATGGTATTGATCACACCTAAAAGGTATGTTTAGATAATCCAATGTTTGAGTATGTCTCTTCCCATTCCAAACTATATCCATGCATTCAAAGAGACCTTTGTTGACATTTGCTTCCACAAGAACCCTAATCATCGTGCGGGTACCACTAGTAAAAAAATTGTCATTGACCACGACAATCTTTCCTAGAACATCCCTTATAGTCCTTACCACTGGCTCAGATTGAAATTTCATTGGAAAATTCGATAACTTGACCCATACTTGAGTGCTCCTACAAAACTCATTCTTGGGATCAAATAGAGGTATCCATGGCTTCAAGGATAACATAGAGCTATCCAAAAACCACATACCTTTCAGAACTGCATTCACATCCTCCACCGAACAAAAGATGAAACCCAACCATCCTCTTGACAACAGATGAAAATTCAGTCCATAACCCAACACCGAGAACCACACTTTGGTCACCCACCACTGGATCTAATCCATCCCCACCCGTCGGTATAGAAACTTTCCTACCAATGTTTTCCCTGCCAAATCCAAGATTTGGTCCACCCTCGTGTCTTATCCTACAACCAAAGAAGATCCCCCTCCTTAGATTTTTACAATCCTTCACTTTCTCCTTGGCTTTTGACAACCCTTTTCTTTCTCCTCAGAGGCTTCGAGCCATGGATCAAAGGCAAAACCCCTTGTAATAAACCAAGATCTAATTTACCTTCGATGAAACCTTCGCTTCTCACCATAGTTACAGGGTCTATGACACCTTGAAACCCATCCAAACACTCCACAAACCTAACCTCCTCCTCGAATCTGAAACTTCGTTCCCCATTGAAAAATCTCAAATACAAATGGTCACTTTCGAATCGAGTAGATTCTTCTTGCTTCGAGCTACTTGCCACCTCATTCGAACCTCTTTGAAGATCCTCCATCTCATCTTGAACTTTATGGATAAGTGTAGAGATCCTAGGTGTATGTAGAAAGATTTGGTCCTCAAAGATTAAGTCCTCATCATGGTGAACTAGTTGGATGTCATCATCCATTGTCACCAAAAAACATGGCCTAAAAACTTAATTTAATAACATCACCATTAACACCAAAACCTAGTTGCATGTCCCAAAACCCCATCCACGGACCTCCTCTTATTTGGTAGAGCTCCCCTTCATCGTGGATACGCTTAGTGATTTGAATATATATCAAACTGAATATTTTGTTGACATACATGCTAGCATAGATCACTTGTTTAGAAGAGTGGATTCAATGGTGGTAACGAGCATCCTCCGAAGACCAATGGTCTTTTGCATATTTGTCTAAGGTACACAACAGGGTCGTAGAAGGTACACATAGTTAGAACTTACCTCGCATTGCTTTGCATACGAACTTCACATGCAAGAGCAAAAGCAACATGTAAAAACCCTAATCCACCATCAAGAGATGTGACTTATGGAACCTTAATCTACCCTAATTCTCCATCAAGGAGATGCAAATTATGGAAACCCTAATCCACCTTTGGTATGGAAACCTTAATCCGCCATTCCAACAATTGTTCCAGTCATATGATTGTTCCTATAATATTACATTGAACAAAAATGCACATCCTGGCATTATACATCCTAACATGATAACATTAAAATAAAATAAATTATATTAAATTGTAGTCTTTTGACATTGTAATTGTATTTGAATAAAATAAAATTTATGATAAAACTATATTTAAAATATCACACTTTATTAAGGAACAATTATCAATCTCTATTTTTTTTAACTGAAACTGGAAAATATTATATTAATAAAAAGGTTGTGGTTAAGCTAATAGTAAGCATACATAAGTGTTGATATAGAGCTCTTTAACAAAATGGAAACTCTCGAGAACTATCAAGGAGAGTTTGTTGGTGTTTAATATTATCACATCCCATCTATTCTTGCAAGTGCAATCCTTAATAAAAACTCCTAATATGATTATAACTTTAAAAAACATAAAGGCTAGAAGAAAACATGTTGATTTGTTTCCTCCTCCTATCCAACAATACATGGGAGAGAGTTTTGTTGCTCAATATCCATAGCATCTTTCATTTGACGAATTGTTTCCTCCTATTTGAAATCTATCTAGGAAAAGTTGATGGACATCCTATTGTTTGAGGCACAAGAACGAGAGTCTTTATTGGGATTGATTGCCAAGTTCCTTAACATGTTGCACTCTACTTCCAAAGCATCTATCTTCTACCTTTGTTGGACCAAAAGGTTCAATATTGTTGCATGTTGTGAGGCACAATGGTTCTCATTCTCATGAACTTTAGAGGTTACTGAGAACATGGAGATTTTATTACACCCGATAGATTCCTCATGCCTTCACAATGTACTTCTGAATTGGCAAGACATCTCTGTGATCCATTGTTTTTAGGCTCAAATCAAAATTAACCGAGGACATAGTCAAATTCAAAATAGGGTGACTAGATTTAGATCTAAAGCACAGGGGAGATTTTTTGTCCCATAATCCTAACAAAAGGATGGCAATCACAATGATCTTAAATACGAGGCTATAACCTAAGATAATTATATTAGCATAGAAAATTCTAGAAGAGACCCAATGGATATAATTCAAAATTTTTAAACTGAAGACACACAAACCTAGACTGAATTCTTGTGAAGAATATAAAACAAATTGGAAAATTCCTACATGAATTCAAGCAAGTGAAAGGACCGTGTTTGTGCACCTTTCCCTCAACCAAGTCCCAAATGAAAATGTAAAAAGAAAACACATTTCATAGGGCCCCACTCTCTATTGACAAATCACTGAAAGCCTCCAGAGCCTAAGGTGTGAGTACCCCAACCCTAGAACAAAAAATAATTTTACCTATTGAGTATGAAGCAACCTAAGAGCCATTAAGAATATGTGAGAGTTCCTTTCCAATTCTATGCCATAATCCCACCTTATAGACAGATAACTATAAAACCATATTCATAAGACTGGATTGAGGTAAATGTTCACATGCAGATGGGATGGGATTGCATCCTTGCAAATCCCCTCCCCATGCAAGGTAATTGATGTAATATCTATTGTGGCACATGGAGTTTAATGTAGACAAAACATGACATAAATTTATGAACTTTGATACTTAGGGGAGGAAACAATATAGTCACCCCATATTTTTTCTAAATCCCTTAAGTTTATAAAGGAGGCTTTATTGGCATATGAATCTGCTTTCAAATTGAGGCCTTGCAAAACTTGATAGTATGATATCATGATACGATTACGTACCTCCTTATTGATTCAAGTGATGATTAGAGCAAGATTGTTGTGTGTAGGGGTTAATTTTCCTATCATTGATTTGATGATCATACATGCATCTCCTGTAGCTATCAAGGATTTGGCGTTGGCTTCTTTGACAAGGAGAAGGTATTGAAGGAGAGAACATGGCTTAGCTTGGTTGTTTTAGGTTTGTCCTAGACACTAGGGATAAGCTATTTCCATATTTTCTTTTATATCATAGATGATCATGCCACCCCTGGGTTTTCTTTGGGTAGACCATCGAAAAAAATAATAAATGATCTTTGCTTCAATCACCAATCTTGAAATTCTTACATATCCATTTGAATCTGCCATAGATTGTTGTTTTTCTTCTTGCATTGAGATAAGGTTGATTTTTAGTCCAGAATTGAGAATTGTTGAATCCATTCTTCCTCATCCTAATCTAGGGGATGATCTTCTAACTTCCCTTTGATTTTGGAGTTGATGTGCTCCAATAGAAGACCTCTTACCCTAGCTACTTTAGATTTAGGCTTGACAAGTTCCTAATTCAAAATGACTTTGATTTTATCCAACCATAATTTACAACATAAATACTTTGGAAGAGCAGTCCATAACATTTTTAGAATAGTTTTGTTTTTAAAAAATCCCTTGTACTTTTTACTCTGCAATGTGAATATGTCCCTCCATGAATTAGGCCTATATGAGTGGTGGTTGAGACCAACAAAAGCAATTGACCATACCTTTTTGGTGAAATTTCACTAGAAAAACAAATGGTGAGTGGATTCTTTTGCGAAAAGACATAGAGCACACCTTGAGGGACCTTGAATTCCCCCCTTTTGAAGATTTTTTGCTATCAAAAGTTTACCATGAACCATGATCCAAAGAAAAATGTTTATTTTTGGAAGCCTGTCACTATGTCAAATCTAATGCCAAATGGGAGATTGTTGAGGAAGAGGTTGGGAAATGAGTTGGTGCATGTACCCCTCCTTCACTATGTAGTTCAAATTGCCCCATCCCATACGATCCCTAACATTTAAATCCCATGGGGGACATCCCTTAAAAGTAGCTAGTAAATTTAATGCCAATGTGATAAGATAATGAGAAGGCTCTTCCAATGACCAACTAAGATAACGTCCAAAACTATCTTACCACCTCAAAATATCATACAAATTGTTTAAATTGTTACTTTCCATCCGTACTTTCAAGGGGTGTAGGTCTGTCTTTTACTCTAAAGGTTGGTTTCCCATAATGTTGTTCATCTAGATTTGGATATCCTTACCATAATCATGAATCTATGTTATTTTAGAGTGAATTTTTGGTGCTATATCTTTCATATATGAAAGCCTTTTTTATTTTCCAATGAGCTATTGATACACCTCTTGTGATTTCCATAAAAAGTACTTTTTCCCCAAATTTTTTTCCACCAGTCAAGTCTTCTTGTGATAATCCTCCATAACAGTTTGGCACCTGAGGCAAGCTTCATAAGAGGTGGGTGACTGATCCCCAATCCCCTTCTTCCTTTTGGAGCTCTAACAACTTCCCAATGAACTAAATGAAAATTTTTAGTATTTGATTCCCCCCCTTGCACATAAACTTTCTAATCTCTTAAGCAATTTGTTGCAAAATGCGAATGAGGGCTAACGTGGAAGAACATTGGAAGAGTAGAAGAGATTTTAGGATTGACTTTATTAATACAACTCTTCTCACATGATTCAACCATTTTGATTCCCGTTGATTGAATTTGGATTTAACTTACTCAATGATGGTTTGTCAAGAATGGGCTAATGGGTTTCCAAGGGTTACTTGTATTCCCATATATTTAAATGAGGATTGATTCTCATGGCATGGAAACTACAAGATTTGTGAGATAGAAGAAAGCAACTGTGAGCTTACATTCCATCCAAAAATATGAGTTTTTTTATTATTATTATTTCCACCAAGGGCTCTTACAAAAAAAATCTAAAACTTGTTTAAATTTGACAGCAGCAATGGTGAATGCTCCCCCCAAAGGGAGGGTGTCAACAACAAATTGATAATGCTTCGAACTTTTGAATCCCCTTACCATTTTGAGGTATGGAAGATTCCAAGGAATCCTTTCAGCCTCCAACTTCTAACTCAAAGAATCTGACGTAATTATGTATAAAATAGGAGAGAGGGGGCAACCTTGTCTCAAGCCATAAATCCCATGAAAGAAGGATGTGGGTCTCCCATTAACCAAGGGGGAAATCCAAGGTGTGTTGATTCAAGAAGACACCCATCAAATAAAAAAAGGACTAGACCCAAATTTAAACAAAACATCGAATAGAAAGGAATGTCTTACCTTGTCAAAGGCATTGGGCATATCAATTTTGATGGTCATTCCCTTGTCTTTGTTCTCCCTACTTAAGTGGATGGCTTATTGGACCAAAACTATGTTATCCACTATCTCTTGACTTTGAAGGAAACCACCTTGATTTTGGGAGAGAATTTTAGGCAAAAAAAAATTCAACCTATTTTCTATGACCTCCATCGATATCTTATACGAGGATTTGCAGAGGAGAATTGGTCGAAACATGGAGAAAGATGAAGGATTTGGTTTTTTTTAATAAGGGTGAGGAAATAAGAGTTGGTATTCCCTCCCATTTTGCATGACTTTTGTACATATAGCAACATTCTCCTTAAGTCTATTTTAATTAGGCTCCAAAAAACTCTAAAAAACTAAATAGAGAATCTATCAGGGCCTGGGGCTTTGTCAGGGGCCAGGTTCGAAATTGCATTTATTTTCTTCGGGTCCTCTATTAATTTCTTCAACTCAATGTTGTTTTCTTTGATAATGACCATTAGAATGTGCTCCAGCGTGGCAATGATTATTTCATGTTCAACCCCTTGCTCTTCAGAGCATAGAGACTCAATATGAGACCGATCCACATCCTTTATAGCCTGAAAAATAGAAATTTTGGATCCATAATCTAGAGATATCCCTTTGATGTTGTTTTTAATTTTTATTGCTTTGAATTTTCGATGGAAGAATGTCGTATTTTTATCTCATGATTTTAGCCACATGCTTTGATATTTGAGTCACCATGTTTCCTCTTCTACTCATAGAGCCTTTTGAATCTTTTGATGAATCACGATCTCGTATGTTTAAAGGTCGGAAGTATTGTCTTTGGTCTACATTTTTCTTGAATAACATTTAGTTGAGCCTTGAGGGATTATTTTCCACTTGTCAAAGAGGAATATAATGCCTTACCCATTCTTTAAGAGCACTCTTGACCAATTTCAATTTCTCCTCCCAAATATAAATGAGAGATCTTGAGACCCAAATCTTCAAGGCTTCATACATTTTATCCACAATTGTTGGATCTTGCAACCAAAGGGGATTAAATCAAAATGGAAGGGGTCCAAAGTCAGGTGAATCTTAGATGAGTAAGTTGATGGTTTGTGATTTGAAGTTGTCGATTGAACAATTATGGACTTGATAACGTTGTCTTGTAGAAGGAGATCATTATGCACAAGAAATATGTCAAGTTGTATTGATATGTGACCCAGTCCTAGCCTCCTATTTGACCAATTAAATTTTCCTTTATTTGGTTTTATCTCTACCCCATTCAGCTAGAAGCTCCCCTTTCTTTCTTGGAATGGGTCCCTTATTATGCTACCCCTTCTTTTTCCCTTTTTATGCAATATCACATTGAAATCACCTACAATAAGATTGTTACAAATATGTTCCATTTTTTCTAATGCCAGGAGAGAGTTCCAACATCTTTCCTCTTCCTTATAGGTCACTGGCATGTATAAGTTAAAAACATTTAATTTCTTTCTCGTTTCCTCATGGGTGAAAATGGTTAGTATCCAATGTTGGATATGATATGTGAAACACAGATGTAGATAAGGGATATTCCAAAGAGACCATAGCCCCCTAGAGGCTTCTCTTGAACTAGATGCAACACCACCATACTTATATCATTAATGCTTACATGTCTTTAAGTCTTTCAAGGCCTCCCAACGAGTCTCTCGGATAAGGAGGATGTTAGTTTTTTATAATATAATTAAATCCCTTAACGTTGCATATTTATAATGGCTACCAAGTCCTCTACAATTCCAAGAGACTATTTTTGTTATTTGACTTGGGGTTCTGGCTACCACCTTGCGATGGTGCATTCACTCTATGACTTTTTGAAGTTCTTGATCCAATGAGTAAGGACCTATCTAAGGTGGATTGAATCCCCATCATCTTTTCTCTATTGGTTGTTTCGTCTTGTTTTTATTTTGTTGGCTTCCTTTCCACTCTCTTGGGTAGTCTTTCTTCCATTTCCTCTCCATCCCTCTCCTCCTCCTCTATTTGCAAATGAGCCTTTTTCCTTGTAATGTTAACTATGGAGAATCGCTACTTTTAAAGGACATCAACAATCATGTCTAGATGATCATAGATAATATCTTCATTTGCTACATGAGACTACATTGATGTTTATTCATGAAAGGAATTCACACCTGACAGGGTTGTTATAACAAGGACATGATTTTAGAAGGCTAAGATTTTAGAGAATGGAATAGGTTCTTCATGAGATAATATTTCAAACCTATTTTATTTCATAGACAAACTTCCTCCCTTGGTGTGATGTGGTGATATTTGTGATTGTTATGAATGTTGATTGGAATGGATATCCATTGTTGATGGTTGAGACATCAGATGCTTGGATCTAGATGGAGCCGAAGGATCCAAAGATGATGCAACTAATTTGGGTTGCAAAATGGGACCAGGTTGCTTGGTACTCATTTTTTTCTTGAAGGTCTACCATTGTTTTTCCTTATCTGGAGTTGATTGGGTTACTTGAGCATTCTTCTTGCAATCTTCTACAAAATGGCCATACTCATGGTATGTTTTGAATTTGAAGGGAAGTTGCTCATTGTTTAAAGGTTGGATATGCTTCCAATTGTCTAAAGTTAGGAGGATATCTTCTAAAAGGCCTTCCATATCCACCTCCACACAAACTCTTATTCAAGCAAACATGTCATCCTTTGGTTCTAACTTGTTAATGTAGCGACCCATGGCATTTCCAATACTATGTAATGTATCTGCATTCCAACAGTGAAGAGGAAAATGTGGAAGCCACGACTAGATAGAAACAATTGATGGGACAATGTGTTCAAGGTTGAATTCAAGGGTCCATCATTTCAAGTACATACCATGAGTGCTAAAGAAATAGGGTCCATCCTTGAATATCACATATCTATCCTCTTAGGCTTCAAATAGGAAGGCGTAAAAACCCCTTCTATAGAATTAATGGGTAATTTTTCCTTCGATCACAACTTACCAATCCCTTTGGATCCAATTTTCCATGGATCAAGGTGATGGCCAAATGCCCATAAATTGACCAATAAGACCTTGTCCAACCAAAGCGAATGTTATTTGCCTTAAGAAAGAACGAGGAAAAGGAACTTTTGGGATGCTCTCAAGTCATTTAAAAAAATGTGAAGGCCGAGGCTTTTTCGATTTCCCCATTGCTAATACYAGAGCATGAAATGCCAATGCTTCAAAATTTGGAGGGGRAGGAAKCCCCCTCTAGGATCAAGATCCATGCCTGAACCAAAACGAACWGTGGGAAAATGCAAGGGTTTTCTTCAATTATCAATCTTTTTTATTATATATTAATGTATATAATTTGTAATTAAATTGTTGTATTATATTTTCAATATATTATATGTAATTTTTAATTAAAAATTTATTTACTTGATTTAATCAAATTTAATTTATTTAATTGCTATATTTTTATTTCACTACACTTTAATAAATTATTGTTATTATTTTATATAATATTCATATTTGTCATATGTGGGTTTATTTAGAGTCGTGATATAAAAGGTACTTCAATCATGAAGCCTCTTGTAGTAAGAAACTCTCCTGAAACGAGAAACCACTTGTATCCTTATTAGTGAAAATGGCACTTTGTTTTTAGGGGTGGCAGGTGTGGGGGGAATCATCCTAGATCCCAAAGGAAAAATTGAAACAACTTTCACTTGGGATTTAGGAAAGTCCACAAAAAATCAAGCCAAGGTTTATGCTCTTTTTTAGGGTCTTCTTTTAGCAAATGAATCCAAAAAAAAGGCCTTGATTGTCATAGGCAACTCATGCACAATCATCTAATTGATGCTCTCAAAACAACCTCAATGGATAATAAGATTGCATCTATTCTATCTCATATTTAGAATTTGGAATTTACAAAAAGTCTCGTTCTACCAGGTTTTAAGAGAGCGCCATTGTCATGTCAATTCTCTTGCCAATGAGGCCGCCACTCTCAAAATAGGGGTGCTTAAGAAAAATTGGAGTTTACACTATCAAGCAATACCTTAATTCTCATATGAAGGAACATAACATCATAATAAATCACCATATGTCACAGTACCATCGACATTCGATTTCAAATGAGGCACCTACATATGAAAGGACATGCCCACTCTCCTCTCACATGCTTGAACTAAACATTGCTCTGTCTCTTGAACCACACGATGAGGTTTATCAAAGGAAAGGTGGGATAATGGAAATCTCTATGCGAGAAGCGAGCACCATCATTTGGAGCAAGGCCATTCCACCATAAAATTCTCTAGTAAGAGTTTCCCTTAGTGTATGGATTGTATTTTGGAATTTTTGTTCAATGGTCATAGTCTTAAGGCATGCTTTGTGCATGCACATTCCTTCATTCTATCTCTTGGATATTTATTGCATGTATGGTTTTCCGATGTTATTGCATCCTTGGTCTGCATTTGGCATATGTCCCTTTGGTCTTCTAGGATATAATTTTAGCTAGTTGTTGTCTTTTGGTGTTCTAGGCACTCTCTTTTGGGGGTATGGTTCTTTGGTTTTGTTGGGAAATGGTCATTCTGGTTTATTTGGCTTTAGAACACTATGGACATTTGGTGCCTTGGTAGTGTTATATGGTATGTGGGTAGTGGGGTTTCTTCCTGCGTCTTGGATTCAAGGTCAATTTGAGTGGAAGTTTGAGCCCCTTGAGACTCTTTTCAGGGGATAGAAAGATTGTTTCTTTATGTGTTGCATATCCATGGACTACATGGAATCTTAGGAAGTTTGAAGACATGAAGATTCCATCCATGTAATAGAACCCCGCTCTTCTATGTGACTACAAAAGTACATAAAAATGATCACCAATGCACTTCTCTAAGTGTCATAATTATGAACACTTTGGTCCAACAAAAACAACAAACAGATACCCTGGAGGCAGAATGAATATGTTGAGAAATATGTTCCTCAAGCTAAGCAAAGGATCTCAATCTACTGCTTCAAATCATAACATGTTGGCAGATTCAAATCAAGTGGAATTCGAGGAGGAATATATAGTTCACCAAATGATAAAGGACACAAATATTAGAAATCRAGAYTCTTTTCCATCCAACATTGTTATTRAAGAAGCCAACAACCATGGTTTTTTTTGTTAAATTGTATGTTTAKTAAAGCAATTAGAATACTAGGTGTTATCCTAAGACTGTATACTTGTAAGGAATTTTGGGACGTATTATTTGTGGATATTTGCAAGCTCTATTTTTTGGCATACAAGAGCTACCTATTTTGTTTGGAAACTCAGGCCAACAATATTATGTACTCTTGTTTTTTAGCTTTGCGATAGCCTTTATAATATAATCTTCTTCGGTTTTAGTTAAAAAAAAGAAAATGACACTTGTGTGTTGATTGGACTTATAAAGACAAAAAGGACATGAACATGCTCACATTAAGCTTTGATATGTTATTGCATTTTTAAGAAAAAAATCCCTTTATAACAAACACACTTTCACATAATTGAAGATAATGATTTCACATATTACTTTTCCTTTTGAGTGTATTTTCGTTTAAATTTGTAACACATTTATTTGTGTAAGCTAGTTGTCTTTATATTACTATGGCATAAAAATATTACAAACAACACTCACTATTGCCTACCCTTGGGGAAACCAAAACCATAATAGTGACTAATTGTCATAGTTTTCTTCTCGAAATAGTGTTTGAAGACTTCAAAAAAACTACAAACCAACACAAGAAATTGTTTGTCTTAAGAAAAACAAAAGAGCAACATAGAATCGTTGATTGAGGAGGTTATTGTCACTACTCGTATTTACAAAACCAGATAAGCAAAGTAAATTAAACTGGCTAACCATCTTTCTATTTCTAACATAAGTGCTTGGGGCTTTGCTCCTCCTGGTCCTCATCCAAATGGATGGGA
>JASDQU010309367.1:30360-46499 GCA_032191745.1 Picea mariana
CTATTTCTAACATAAGTGCTTGGGGCTTTGCTCCTCCTGGTCCTCATCCAAATGGATGGGATTTTTTGGGGTGTCTTCTTCTGTTGGGAAGTGGTCATTAGTGCCCATGGAGTGACCTAGTGAGTCCACTTAAATGTTAATCGTGATCTCTATATTGAAAATATCTCTACATAGAGCATCGAATTTATGATCCATGATGTTCAATTTGTGTAGAACGCTTTCTTGTTGGTTAGCCTTTTCTTCCACTACTTGGGCGATGAATGCCTTATTCATCCAATATAATTCTATGAGCCAGAAAATCTCAGTGTCCCAAGTCCTCGAGAAATCTGAGTCATGAAATCATTGCTTGAATTCAACTTCCAGTTCTTTTTTGGTGACTTGTTGCCTCTTCCTCTTGACAATATCCCCCATTCTATCCATTTCGTGTTTAGTTTCCTCGTAAATTGATAGTGAAAATCAAATGTTGCCTTCATGGTGTAAAGTTGAGCATGGGTTAGATGTCAAGAAGTATGAGCAAGCAAGGTTGCTTGGGGGGTGCCTCTAATGGCACCCCTCTTACTTCTGGAAGGGACAACCCCTTTGGCATTTAAATTCATGGTTGTCGGGTGACTTCATTGAGCAATAAGGATAAACTAGGTTGACCTGGGAAGTGGTAAGCACAAAAAGGCTAGGGTCTGATAAAGGACAACACTTGAGAATGAAACAGGGGAAAGACCTTCCAGTAACGGGGCAAGCCTGCCCTTCTAGAAATAAAGGAATACCACCCACACCACCACATGGCTTACCACCTCAAAACCTCCATTTTCTCGTACACACACCAACTATGAAACTAATATTGGCTAAGATAAGTAGTAGATCAACCACAAGAGAGCATACCATAGGGAAAGAAAGGAGTGCTAGATGGCATTTTGCAGGAGTCCCCACAAACAATCTCTATATATTGATGCTATTAACCAGGAAAATCAAGCCAACAACATATCATACACGTTTTAAAACCATACACTGTATCAAAACAAGACCAGTAAATTGAAAATACCAAAGCAGGAGACTAACCAAGAGTGCCACCCTTTGCTGCCACTTCCTAATTTTGGGCTTGGAATTGACCAACCACTAGTTAGTTTGTACCCCCACTTCCACCACCATGACTGTGTGCAGACCATTAACATTGGTTATAAGACTAGAGAGCCTAGATAGTGTCACGATAACCCTTTATGCCATCATATGACAACCATCAAACTAGTAATTACTTTGTGAACAACATGAGTGAGCCATAAAACCCTTTGTACCCGCCCTACAACCACCACAAACCAAGTTTTCATTGCAGTGCATGATTGCCTCTGACCATGTGGAAGTAGTCACGATCCCCCTCGGTGGCACCCCGGTCAGAGGCAATAGTCGCAATTCCCCTCGATGGCACCCCATTTGAGAGAATTTGTAACACATTGTTCACACACATTTACAACATTAAGAAATTGAATTTTTATATTATTTTTTAATTTATATTATAAATTATTATATCAATTTAAAAATAATGCAACTTGTTTGTAAAACAACATCATTTCATGAAATGAGAAAAAGAAAATCATAATTACTAGATATTATATAAGTAAATAAAGTCATATTTAATTAAATTAGTCAATTGCAAGTGACATCATCTTTAATTGAAGTCGTGATCATATCATAAATCTTTAAAAAAAAATGAAAATGAAATCTTAATTGAAAGATCAAAATCCTTTTAAAATCTAATGAATCAAAATACAAAATCTATATTTTATAATAAAAATTACAACACCGTGTTATATTAAAACAAATTAAAAAACATAATAATAAATTATTCAAATATTATTAGCCAATAATGTGATAGCGTTAAGTTACTCTCGAACCTATATTCCACATACATGTAACCTATTTCAATAGCATGTATTATCTAATATTAGATGAGCATTTTTCTCCAACTACCGAATATTTCAATAGTTCCGTACTTTTAATTTAATGAGAATCCTCACCTATAACATCGAAATAGATTCTTTAAACATGATTATGTTTTGTAGTCATGCATGTCATCACTTCTTTATGAATGATATCATGATTTACTAAAAGTGTAAGGATCTATAGCATTATCAATTTTAAAATGGCGAGATAATGAAAATATATAAAAGTATAAAGTATAAACTATTTATAATTTTGATGGGTTAGTAGTTTTTTTAATGGAAGTTTGTCTTTTTTACGAATCTTAGTGAGTTATTTAGATAATCCAGTTTTGTTTATAAACACGGATGCACATCAAAATTTTGATATTGTATTAATGAAGGTTAGGCTGATAATATTGAGGATTGTAAGGTTTTTCTTATTTAAAAAAACATATTCATAAAACAAAACAAAACAAAAAAATCATAAATTGAAAGAAGTTTTTTGAAACAATAAAAAGTATTATTTTAAAAAAGGTTAAATCTTTGTGAAAAAAACTAAAATTATTATGAATTTCTTTCACATATGGTTGTTGGGATAGCATTATATTTTCTTAATAGATTATTGAAAAGTATTAAAGTATTTAGTTAATATTAGTTATATTCTCATAACTAAGGTTTAGATGTGGACTTCTCTACTTGTAAATACAAAAATGAGTATATGTTTTTTTTCCATGTTTTGTTGTACTAGGATAACTATATTATTGATTGAAAAGTTGATTAGTACAAGAAAGGGGATTGGAAGTGGTTACTAGAAAAAATTGAGAAAAAAAGTAAACATATGGTACAAGTGTTGGCTATCTAGTGGTGGCAGACTTGTGTTGGTCAAAGCAATCCTTAAAGCAATTCTTGTTTATTGGATCTCTAGAATGGATACCAAAAGACATCCTTGAAAAAATTAGACAACTTTGCTTTAGATTTATTTGGTCCAGAGAAGCAAGTAAGAAAAAAATGGTATTAACCTCTTGGAAAAGGATTGTTGTCCCAACATCCCTACATGGGTGGGGTCTAAAGAACACCTTTTATTCTCAAAGGCCCTAGCCACAAAGAATGTTTGGAGGCTTATCCAAGGCATTGTACTTTGGGCTTAAGTCACAAAAGACAAAGAGATTCACTCAGACTCAATAGAGGATTGGACCTGAAAACCCTTAAAAATCCCAAAATGCATCAATTATCTGGCAACCAATTCTCTTTGCCTTCCATCTAATCGATAACCGATTGGTTTGGAATATTGGAAAGGGAGAAAAGGTCCTTATAGTCTTAGATCCCTAGATTAGATGTAAGGAAGTAGACAAACTTTTAGATCACTTGATTCATGCACTAAGAAGCAAGGGTTTTCAAACTCTAAGGTTGATTTCTCATGAAAACGGAGACATAGGGTAGCAATAATGGTTAACATGGAGAGAGATTGACCTTGGAGAAGAAGATACAAACATTTTGGAAAACTACATTCGAAACCTTCGTAGATTCTTTGTAAAATTAAAGGAGGAAGAGGATCAACTTGTTTGGTCCCTAAATCCCATTGTAAATATGAACCAAAAATATGGTATAAAACACTAGCTTAGGTGGATAGCGATGTGCCATAAATTTGGTGGTGGAAAAATCTTTGGAAGTTGAAATGCCCAACAAAAGCAAAGTTATTCATGTGGATCCTATTGAATAATAAAGCTCCTATGTGGGATATTCTTTAGAAAATTAATTTTGAAGGGCTCGACAGATGCTACCTGTGCAAGCTAGATTTGGAAACAAATCCCCATTTGATATTGTCTCATAGTTACACCAAAGAGGTTTGGTTGGAAACAAAAAGAGTCACGTGTCTAAAAAACACTTGGAATGGTTCTATGATAAAGGAAGCTCTTAGATTATGGTGTTTAAACAAAGAAACCTCAAGGTACAAAGCCCTCCCTCTTTCTATTTCATGGGGAGTATGGTTAGCAAGAAACTCTAATTTGTTTGAGCATAAGGTAGTTATTCCATTGCAGTGTACTATGCAATGTCTGAATATACTCTCTGCATTCCCTCAACACACATCTTCTCATATTCCAAAACATATCCCCCATTAAAATATAAATAAGGAAATGCCTTGGGCATTTTTTGACAGGGCATCTCAGGGAATCCCTCTAAAGGAGGAGAAGGAGGCATTCTACATCTCTTGGAAAATCACAATATCTCATTTTCCGTTATAATTGGCAATGAAACAAATAATTGTTGTTAATTATTGGCACTCAAGCTTGTTTTATGTTTGGCTCGGGAAAAATAAATTTCCCACTTACAAATCTATGGGGATTCATGGTTGGTCATACAATGGATGAAAGAAATTTTCTCATTACAGAACTTCACTTTGCAACCTTTATTTCAAGATATCATGAGCAACATAACAACCTTCTCTCACATCACTTTTCAACAAGTGTACATGATCAATAATAAGGACATTGGTTGGTTATCAAAAGTTGGACTTTCCTTGGAAAGAGAAATCTGGAAAATCATTGAAAGCATCCAAGCTCACTCCATAGAATATATCCATGATCCTTGGTTTTAATCTGATGTAAAAATGTCTTTTGTATTTATTAGCTTGATTGCTATACACAATTTTTAATGTAATCATATACAACCAGACTAAAGGAAGTTTTTTGTTATTATGTTCAAGGTTGGTTATTATTAAAAAATAAATCATTTTTTTTAATCTACTCAGTCACATCTATGTATAAATTAAGAGACTACTTGTGTAGTCCTATATTCGTTGGCGTCAAAAACATTCTAGAATAATTACAAGCATCTACTTTTGTAATTTTGTATTATGTAATAAAATTACTTCACTTTTTTTCTTGGAAAATAAAATCAACATTGATTAATTAGTTAGGATAAGTACTAATGAGCTTTTCTATTTCTGTAAATTTTCCACTTACATATCAAAACTCAATTTATAATCATTTGAATTAAAACTCCTTATTCTAATGCATTATTTTAAATTTGAAATGCATTATTTTAAATTTGAAAGAATCTAATTTACAAATAGTTTATTTTCAATATATAATTTCTATCATCATTCAAAATATGCATCCAAATTAGCAAAACCATATGTTGATATATTCCTATATCTATATATGTATTACATTCGAATTTATAAAACAAAAGTCAATCATTGAGAGACCTCTATAAGGAGGTGATTTAATCATTAATTTGAAGACGATAAAGTCTCATCATTTCTTGTAGAAAGAAGTGATTTAATTGTTAATTTGAAGATTATAAATTCTCATCATTTTTGTACCAACTTTCTTTAGTTTTTCAACCATTACTTGAAAAAGTTTAGTTGAACAACCAAAAATTCCAAGAAGTGTTGAGAAGGAAGCGTGTGGACTTTCTTTCTATGTTGACATATATCCCTCTAGGAATTGACACATTTTGAATAAAATATGATATGGTATGAGGGATATATGTTGACATATATCCCTCTAGGAATTGACACATTTTGAATAAAAACGTTTAGGACAAGAGCACCATGCTCATACACTTTGACTTCAACTCCATCCCTCGAAATTGTGCAAATGTAAACTGTGTTTTAAAAGAAGTTACTTGACTTTCATGATTTGTCATAACGAATTTATTGTAATGGACCCATACTTCCAACAATAAAAAAACATAATAACTATCTAAGGGTTGGTCAAAGTCATTATGACACAAGCCAGGGGGTTTAAGGAAGACATGTTCCACCGTTAATCACAACTTCCAAAATAAATTTGTGCATGGAAGATTGCACTTCCACCTTGTAGAATGTGATGCTAGAAAAATTGGCCCCAATTACTATGAAGTCCAGCTCCATATCTCGGTAAATTTAAAACTCATGCTACAGTGATATTTTCGTAAATTTAAAACTCGTGCTAAAGTTATGCTTTATGAGTAATTGCAACTCCATATTTTGGTAAATTTAAAACTCATGGTACAATGATGCTTTATGAGTAATTGCAACTCCGTATTTTGGTAAATTTAAAACTCATGCTATAGTTATTTTTGCCTTTTACCCTGAAATTTAATATGAATCATCTAGGATAGGATTGATGACATCAAATATATTAGATGTTAACATTGTATAATATGGTTACAATGGGGTATTTTAGGGCGTTGAATCTATTTTTACATCAAAAACAACAATCTCATCCATCCAAAATTGCAATTTCAACAAAGATTTCCTAACTAGATTTTGATGATGTCAAACCAACAAAAAAAAAAAAAAATTGAAGAATGTTTAACCTCCTTCTTCATGGAAAGAGTTCAACCATATTATAAGTTTGGGAAATTAATCTAGAATCCATCTGTTGGAACACGTTTAATTTTGAGATTTTGAGCTTTAGATTTTGCCTCTTAGAAATTAAATTTTCACCCAAAAAGAAAAAAAAACTTTGAGACTCGCCTTTTAAATTTAAAGATAAATCCATCGCTTGTTGAAAATACAGTTACGATATCCACCGTCAATTAGCTACTCTAATTTTATCAAATGGTCTTAATGATATCTGAACCATAGAAGTTGCTCGAGTTTTAAAGAAAGTCACTAACGTTTGCTTCGGAGCTTTACGCTTCGAGTATTCCAACAAGTCTAAACATTCCAAAAACCCGAAGTCGCCAAAATGTCGAAGTACTTAAAGCTAATTCAAGGTTTAAAACATGATAAAGTAAAACATAAAAGTAAGTAATAGGAGATTAGCTTCTTCATGAATTTGACCTTTGGGAGACTTATACCCTAATTGCATCCAACACTCACGAACGTCGAAGTATTAACGATATGTATGATTGGTTAAAGTTCATGATTTGAATTGTGATTAACAGTTTTATTCAGTGAAGAGCTTACAGACCTCTCTTGTTACATGCAGGCTAATCTTATTTCCTTAAGGATTATGGCGCCACGAAAAGTTGCAGGGAAGCTTGACCTCAAAATCTAGTGGAACGATAAATCAATTCGGAAGCTGGATAAACTAAGGGAAGGGGCTATATAGACAAAAAAGAGAGCACAAACTCTCTGGAGCGCTAAGTCCCTGAATGAAAGATCTGGTGCCGCGTGTCCTTTTGATTTCAACGGCAGAGATTTACTCCGGAACTCCGGGCTTCGTGAGTTCTCGCTTCACACATCCAGCTTTCTTCCAAAGTGGTTATCCCCGAAGTGAGAGATCTGGCGCCTAGTGTCCTCTTGATTTCAACGGTGAGGATTTACTTTGAAACTCCCAGCTTTGGGAGTTCTCGCTTCACACCTCCAGCTTTCTTCCGAAGCGGTTATCCTCGAAGTGCAGGATCTCCTATTGCGTGTCCTTTTGATTTCAACGACGAAGATTTACTTCGGAACTTCGGGACTTCGGGAGTTCTTGCTTCACACATTCAGCTTTCTTCCGAAGTGGTTATCCCCAAAGTGCAGGATCTCTTGTCACGTGTCCTTTTGATTTCAACGACGGAGATTTA
The DNA here is from genome assembly GCA_032191745.1 of Picea mariana. Taxonomy (NCBI): domain Eukaryota; kingdom Viridiplantae; phylum Streptophyta; class Pinopsida; order Pinales; family Pinaceae; genus Picea; species Picea mariana. Next base: position 37,773 of record JASDQU010309367.1, read on the forward strand.
CTCCGTAGCTTCGAGACTTCGGGAGTTCTCGCTTCACACATTCATCTTTCTTCTAAAGTAGTTATTCACGAAGTGAGAGATGTCCTGCCACGTGTCCTTTTGATTTCAACGATGAGGATTTACTTCGGAACTCCGCGCTTCGAGAGTTCTCCATCACACATCCACCTTAATTCTGAAGTGGTTATCCCCGAAGTGAGAGATATGGCACCACGTGTCCTTTTGATTTCAACGGTGAGGATTTACTTCGGAACTCCGAGCTTCGGGCATTCCAAGGTGCAAATCTCTGAAGTGCTAAAGTCTTTGAAGTACAGGATCTTTTGCCACGTGTCCACTTTGATCAACGGTCCGGATGAACTTCAGGCTTCGTGTCTTCGGGAGTTCTTTACTCATCACTGCTTGCCTCCTTCCAGAGTATGAAATAGCCAAATACGGGGATCCCCCGCTCAGATCGAAAGACGTGAATTGCATGAAATTCACTCTATCTTCTCTACATATGACCAAGAGTTGTGACCTTGGCTTAACTTTGGGCGCTTATCTCACTTTGCAAAGATCGACAGTTGGATTTTAATGGATCGTGGAGATCAACGGCTGAGAGCGATTGCGGGGGGAGAAGTTGCGCGGGGTTTAATTTCAAAGGGCGGTCCCACAATTTAAACCACGATTTTCTCTCAAGGGTACGTGGCATCTCCAGGTGCATTACGGGATGAAAAGAGGGTTACTTCAAACCACCCCCTCGCACCCCCGCAAAATAGAGAAACATAAAGGGACGTTGGAGCAACACCTGTCATCCACATCATGTACCACGTTCACCCTCCAGCTTGTCACACCTTCCACATCAGTTACCATGTTTACCTCACCACCTACACTTGTCACCACATCATCCTATTCGTGAACAATTACTCTTTCTCATAATTGTTAGCCATCACATGACGAGCCAACACTGAGCAACCTATCACATTATCACTCCCCCCATATTTTCAAATGATATTCTTTTTCCAGTAAATGCATCTGAAGAACAGGTAGCAACAGAATCAGATGGCGAGGACAATAAACAAATGGTTATGGTAGCATCAATGGACATGTGTGCCCAATTCAAAGAGCAAAGGAAAACAAGTGTGTCTGCAAGCAGATGAAGAGATGGATGAAAGCACCAGCTCAAACAATATCTTCTTGTTGTCGTTTCATTCGAATTACATTCCATTTTTAGGAGATATTGCATGAAGTCCAATAGTTTTGAGTTGTGACAATTTTTGTATAAATAGATAGATTTCAAATCTACTCAAGGTTGCTTCTTGCCATATGTAATAGCGAAAACTCTCATTTTTTAGTATTAATACAAGTGCAGACAAATATTCTAATTTTCGTTCAGTTTGAGTTGTGTGTTTCTCCTATATTCCCATATCTCTGAATTTCCTTATGTAATTCCTTCATAAGTGATTGATTGCAATTTAGTATCACAACTACTGTAATCACATTATATCGGCAATTCATTAAGTAAGCAATTTTTCCTCTGTATTTACTATGAGTAAAGCAAGACCTGCGAGTTATTTGAATTATTGTATTTCATATCATGTTCAAGGGTGCGCTCTCTACTTTTCTTCTACTGCAACAAGGTGAGACTCTTCAGCAATTGATGCCTTGCTTTGTTTAACAATTTTGTAATTTTCCCTCACACCATTTGATATTGCAATTGTGACTCAGACAACGAAACATTGTCTCTGTAATGTCCTATTATTAATTTCATTTAAGCATCTTTTCTTATATAACTAAAGGTAGAAAAAACACTCTTTTAAAACATTCTCTTTAAACATTCTTGATGCCTAACATTACTCTTTGAGCCTTAGGATTAATCTTAGGAAAAACATCTTTTTGGCGTCGTTGTCGAGGACGGAGAAACAAAGTTATTTTTCCCTGGGAGAACGCCAAAGTAAAACTTTAATCTTTGATGGTGAACAAAGACTAAATCTGTGAAAAGGTTCATTTTTCACCTGGCGACTCCTTGGTTCGAAGACTCCACGTGATTCACTGGCGACTCCATTGGTTTCAAAATGGGAAGTTCTTTCGTTGCTTTGATTGGTGTGAGGTTTGCTCCTTTGGACTTTACAAATGTTTTTGGTTTTCCAAATGTTGTTCCTAATATTAAAGAATGGAGAGATCATCTTCCTAGTTTTAGAGAGGATAAAGGTGATAACCCTGCTCGGCATTTATTTGAATTTCATAAGCTTATGCATCAACTAGATATTCATCATGAAGATGTTTTGATGAAACTGTCCATGTTTAGTCTAGGAGGGGATGCTCAACTTTGGTACAAATCTCTACTCCCTTCAAACATTTCATCATTAAAAGAATTCCATGCAGCTTTTCATAAATATTGCAAAAGAATGTATTCATCAGAGTTCCTTTTTGAAGACTGTTGCAATTTAGATTTCATAGAACAAGATTGTAAAGATAATCAGTTTGTTGATGAAAAAGAAGAACATGATAGCAATTGTGGTCAACTATATGAAGAAGAATTTGCAGAAAAACAAGATATCCTTCAAACAGATCTGGAAAATTTATATGAATAAAACTTTGAAGTAAATCAAGAAGAGGTTTCTTGCAGCGGTAAGAATGAAGACGACATGATTGCAAGTAAAAATGAAGAAATCCTTACAGACCCTCCAGTCCTTCTAGCTGATCAAAGACAGGATGATGAATCTTCTGTTGATCTAGATCCTTGCGAAGGCCAATGGCTTATTGAAGACCATAAGCAATCAACTCTTGGAAAAGATGATTTTGATCATGATACTGACAATGGCAACGATACTCTAAGTGCATTTGTCAATGTACCAAATGTTCATAGTAATTATTGTCGTGATCAAACTACTGTTCTAAATTCTTATTTTGATCAAGCTGCTATTATTCAGTCATCATTACTAGATCATCAAGAAATGGAAGTTTTTGAAAGTCAAAGTTCGGGAATTTTATATAATCATCCTATTTACGATGAGTATTCAAATGATGAAGAAGAGCATATTTCTTTCCCAACATGCATGGAAACATACAATAGTTCTCCTTTGTTTGATACCTATGATGAAATCAATTTCGAAGTTGATGAGCAATAAATTATTTCTCTTTCTTCAGAGAGTTCACTTCAGCAGGAAAAGTATCAGTTGCACTATAAAAGCAATCAGCATGTGTATGACAGTGATGAAGAAGTTTCTTGGACAGACAATGGAGGAGATAAGGAGGGGCTAATGGAGCAGTTGATCTCTCCTTCCTATTTAGCAACTGATGAGCAACAAACTAGTGAGCCTCAATATGACATTCTCGAGCCCAGAAAAGAAAAGATCAGTAGTGGAGAAAGTGTGCAAAGGTTTTTCATGCAGCTAGGCCAACAGGAAGAGGTATCGCTTGATTCTGAAAATTCTTTATCTTTCCATGATCCAGTGGTTGTTTGGTTGGAGTATTTCCTTCAAGAGGTCCAAAATGTTGCAGCATTTTGTGTGAAACCAAACTTCAGTAGTAGGTGCAAGCTACCTATTCATTCTTTGCTGCAAAAAAAATATTATTATTTCATTCCTTCATCCAACATAAAACAAGATATGTTAAGCAATCCACTATTTGCATGGCTCCATTGGAAATTCCATATTACTTGATCAATGGAATTTTCCCTTATTAGTGTAGGGCCAATGTATCTAAATAAGTTGTCCAAATCAACTTTTTATTTCAGCATACTAGTTCAACGTTTTATTTCAGTAGTTCGATTCTCATTTTGGCATCTAGTAGGGTTCAGTTTTTAGGCATTATGACTCCATAGCCCAATGACGGGGTTCAGAGTTGGACAAGGTTGATTTCAGGTCGCAGAAGGATGAAGACACGTGGTCTACTATTCTTGGTGTTTTGCAGAGTAGATCTTGTTGAACGGGAGATGAGGCTCAAGAAAAACTCAACACTTGCCTTTCATTTTTTTTTTTTTTTCTCTAAAAGTAGGTGATAAATAAATAATATTTCCTGTTGAAAATTCAAAAGAAAAATAAGGTATGAGTCCCTACTCTTCTTATAGTCCCAATAAAATTGAAATATTATTTTTGAAAGGAATGTAAAGGGAGTTTTTCTCATGATAATATTATCACCTGACTTGAGAATCATAAATGTATAAAATCATAGTGTCATGCCAGTAAATTGAAAAGCCATCTCTAAAACGAAAAACAAAAATAATAATAAATAAAATCAAAAGAAGTCTAAACTAATTACACGAACTTGTGTAGGATTAGGATTTTTGTTGATTCAAATCCTTCAAAACTGTGATTGGGTCATTTTTTACCTATCCCCAAGTTCTTATCCACTTCATATTTTCTTTCTCCTTTCTTATTTTCTTTAGTCTTCATAGAACAAAGAAATTTACCTTGGCTCTGAAAACTTAAAAAACATATTTTCAAAACAAAGTTTGGCGAAAATCTTTATGTTCCTTTGATTTTAATTGAAAAAGTATGTCTAGGCTAATCCTGACAATTTTAGCTCTAATATCAGATTTTAAACTGACAAATTCGCTCAAGGTTTATCCCTAAAAAGATTAAAATTCCCATAAAAAAAATTCCCCTTAGGCTATGATGTACTGAAAATCGGAAGGAAGTTGGTTTCATAGTGTTCTTAAAATTATTGACAGACCTTCTTTTTAGCCTAAATATTTTAAATAGGTATCATCCCTTGTATGTTACATACAGATTGATTGCCCCCACTTCAAAAATATTAAAATATAAGACAAATGGTGAAAGGAAATTCATAATCTGATTGCCCCCATCTTGTCCAAGACAAATGGTGAAAGGAAATTTGTAATTCGATTGCCCCCATTTTTTCCAAAAGAGATGATGAAAGGAAATTCGTTTACCGATCGCCCTCATCTCAGCGAAATGAAGTGGTGAAAGGAAATTCAATGGGAGAAGTAGATAACTTCACCGGGGTACTGAACAGGCTCGTTGGCAGTGAAGCAATATCTACGATATCTGTAAGGATGCCATACATATCTATATTTCATACGGTGTTATCTAGTTCTCTGTCTGGCGGGTTGTACATCATGGACAAACTAGGGATTCCCTAAGTAAATATGTTAGATCTGTTGAACCTTGAAGCAAAAAAAGTCGGTTGAAGCCTGATATTCTAGTTAAAATTATTTTGATTATCCTAAACAATTCTGAAATTAGTTTTAGGAAAAGGAAAATTTTAATGGCCTAACTTGAAATTTATTATTGGGTATGTTTTGAAGGTCTTGGGACTTGGATAATTTCATTTTTCTATGCATGTTTAAATAAAACTAGAAAGCGTTTTTCAGAAAACAATAATGATTCCATTTACCCAATAAAGGCACTTGGTCTACTGTTCTTTCGCGCCTCATAGGGAGCCGCAATACCCAGATGGAGCCTATGTTGGAACACGTTTAATTTTGAGATTTTGAGATTTAGATTTTGCCTCTTAGAAATCAAATTTTTACCCAAAAAGAAAAAGAAACTTAGAGACTCGCCTTTTAAATTTAAAGATTAATACATCGCTTGTTGAAAAGGTGCTTACGATATCCATCATCAATTAGCTACTCTAATTTTATCAAATGGTCTTAATGATCTATGAACCGTAGAAGTTGCTCGAGTTTTAAAGAAAGTCACTAACATTCACTTCGAAGCTTCGCGCTTCAAGTATTCCAGCAAGTCTAAACATTCCAAAACCCCGAAGTTGTCGAAATGTCGAAGTACTTAAGGCTAATTCAAGGTTTAAAACATGATAAAGTAAAACATAACAGTAAGTAATAGGATATTAGCTTCTTCGTGAATTTGACCTTCAAGAGATTTATACCCTAATTGTATCCAACACTCATGAACGTCGAAGTATTAACGATATGTATGATTGGTTAAAATTCACGATTTGAGTTGCGATTAATAGTTTGTTCAGTGAAGATCTTACAGACTTCTCTTGTTACAGGCAGGCTAATCTTATTTCCTTAAGGATTATGGCGCCATGAAAAATTACAGGGAAGCTTGACCTCAGAATCTAGTGGAACGATAAATCAGTTCGGAAGCTGGATAAACAAAGGGAAGGGGATAAATAGACAAAAAAGAGAGCACAAACTCTCTGGAGCGCTCAGTCCCCGAAATGAAATATCTGGTGTCGCGTGTCCTTTTGATTTCAACGACGGAGATTTACTTTGAAACTCCAGGCTTCAGGAGTTCTCGCTTCACACATACAGCTTTCTTCCGAAGTGGTTATCCCCAAAGTGAGAGATTTGGCATCGCGTGTCCTCTTGATTTCAACGGTGAGGATTTACTTCGAAACTCCAGGCTTTGGGAGTTCCCGCTTCACACCTCCAACTTTCTTTCGAAACGGTTATCCTCGAAGTGCAGGATCTCCTGCCGCGTGTCCTTTTGATTTCAATGGCCAGATTTACTTCGAAACTTTGGGACTTGGGGAGTTCTCGCTTCACACATTCAGCTTTCTTCCGAAGAGCAGTATCTCATGCCACGTTTCCTTTTGATTTCAACGGTGGAGATTTACTTCGGAGCTTCTAGACTTCAGAAGTTCTTGCTTCACACATTCATCTTTCTTCCGAAGTGGTTATCCCCGAAGTGAGAGATCTCCTGTCGCGTGTCCTTTTGATTTCAACGGTGAGGATTTACTTCGGAACTCTAAGATTCAGGAGTTCTCGCTTCACACATCCACCTTTCTTTCGAAGTTGTTATCCACGAAGTGAGAGATCTAGCAACGCGTGTCCTTTTGATTTCAATGGTGAGGGTTTACTTCAAAACTTCGGGCTTCAAGCGTTCCAAGGTGCAAATATCTGAAGTGCTAAAGTCTCTAAAGTACGGGATCTTTTGCCATGTGTCCACTTTGATTAATGGTCCAGGTGAACTACGGGCTTTGAGTCTTCGGGATTTCTTTACTCAACACTGCTTGCTCTTTTCAGAGTATGAAATAGCTGAATACGGGGATCGTCTGACACGTGTACCCTACTCAGATCGACAGACAGGAATTGCATAAAATTCTCTCTATCTTCTCTACATATGACCAAGAGATGTGACCTCAGCTTAACTTTGGGCACTTATCTCACTTTGCGAAGATCGACAGTTGGATTTTAATGGATTGTGGAGATCAGCAGCTGAGAGCGATTGTGGGGGGCGAAGTTGCGCGGGGCTTAATTTCGAAGGGCAGTCCCGCAATTTAAAAAACGATTTTCTCTCGAGGGTACGTGGCATCTCCATGTGCATTGTAGGATGAAAAGCGGGTTACTTCAAACCACCCCCTCGTGCCCTCGCAAAATAGAGAAACGTAAAGGGATGTTGGAGCAACACCTATCATCCACATCATGTACCCCATTCACCCTCCATCTTGTCACACCTTCCACATCAATTACCTCGTTTACCTCACCGCCTACACTTGTCCCCATGTCATCATATTCGTGAACAATTATTTTTTCTCGTAACTGTTAGCCATCACATGACGAGCCAATGCTAAGCTACCTGTCACATTATCACTCTCCCCATATCTTCAACTGATATTCTTTTTCTAGTAAACGCATCCAAAGAACAAGTAGCAACAAAATCAGATGGCGAGGACAATAAACAAATGTTTATGGTAGCCTCAATCGACATGTGTGCCCAATTCAAAGATAAAAGGAAAACAAGTGTGTCTGTGAGCAGATGAAGTGACAGATGAAAGCACCAGCTCAAACAATATTTGTCTGTTGTCATTTCATTCGAATTACATTCCATTTTTAGGAGATATTGCATGAAGTCCAACGGTTTTGAGTTGTGACAATTTTTGTATAAATAGATAGATTTTAGATCTATTCAAGGCTGCTTCTTGCTAGATGTAATAGAGAAAAATCTCCTTTTTGAGTATTAATACAAGTGAAGACAAAGATTCTAATTTTCGTTCAGTTTGAGTTGTGTGTTTCTCCTGTATTCCCATATCTATGAATTTCCTTATGTAATTCCTTGATAAGTGATTGATTGCAATTTAGTATCACAACTACTTTAATCACATTATACCGGAAATTCATCAAGTAAGTTGCTTTTCCTCTGTATTTACTATAAGCAAAGCAAGACCTGCGAGCTATTTGAATTCTTGTATTTCATATCTTGCTCAAGGGTGCGCTCTCTACTTTTCTTCTACTGCAACAAAGTGAGACTCTTCAACAATTGATGTCTTGCTTTGTTTAACAGTTTTGTAAGTTTTCCTCACACCATTTGATATTGCAATTGTGACTCAGACAACGAAATATTGCCTCTGTATTGTCCTATTATTAATTTCATTTAAGGATCTTTTCTTATATAACCAAAGGTAGAAAAAACACTCTTTTAAAATATTCTCTTTAAACATTCATGATGCCTGACATTACTCTTTGAGCCTTAGGATTAATATCAGGAACTACACCATCCATAAAATCTTTGCTAAAATTGTAATTTTGGATTGTTAAAATCATTATTTTTAATGCTTAAATGGATTGAACACCCTCAAATACCCCTAATACAACCTCATTTTGCAATTTCAACGATTGATATCTATAATTCCATCAATCCAAAATGATTTTTATTGGATTTCAAATAAAAAATAGTGATTTACCTTCCCATTATTTTGAGTGGTTGCAAAAGATCAAATTTGTAAAATATTTAGACTATGGCTTGAAGACCATAGGTTTAAAAGAGTTAAGAGTTCCAATGACTACAAACTCGAAAAAAAAGTGATTTCAAACTCAAAATA
>JASDQU010309367.1:46519-59372 GCA_032191745.1 Picea mariana
AAACTCTAAGTTGTTTGAGCATAAGGTAGTTATTCCATTGCAGTGTACTATGCAATGTCTGAATATACTCTATGCATTCCCTCAACACACATCTTCTCATATTCCAAAACATATCCCCCATTAAAATATAAATAAGGAAATGCCTTGGGCATTTTTTGACAAGGCATCTCAGGGAATCCCTCTAAAGGAGGAGAAGGAGGCATCCTACATCTCTTGGAAAATCACAATATCTCATTTTCCGTTATAATTGGCAATGAAACAAATAATTGTTGTTAATTATTGGCACTCAAGCTTGTTTTATGTTTGGCTCGGGAAAAATAAATTTCCCACTTACAAATCTATGGGGATTCATGGTTGGTCATACAATGGATGAAAAGAATTTTCTCATTACAGAACTTCACTTTGCAACCTTTATTTCAAGATATCATGAGCAACATAACAACCTTCTCTCACGTCACTTTTCAACAAGTGTACATGATCAATAATAAGGGCATTGGTTGGTTATCAAAAGTTGGACTTTCCTTGGAAAGAGAAATCTGGAAAATCATTGAAAGCATCCAAGCTCACTCCATAGAATATATCCATGATCCTGGGTTTTAATCTGATGTAAAAATGTCTTTTGTATTTATTATCTTGATGACTATACACAGTTTTTAATGTAATCATATACAACCAAACTAAAGGAAGTTTTTTGTTGTTGTGTTCAAGGTTGGTTATTATTAAAAAATAAATCATTTTTTTTAATCTACTCAATCACATCTATGTATAAATTAAGACACTACTTGTGTAGTCCTATATTCGTTGGCGTCAAAAACCTTCTAGAATAATTACAAGCATCTACTTTTGTAATTTTGTATTATGTAATAAAATTACTTCACTTTTTTCCTTGGAAAATAAAAACAACATTGATTAATTAGCTAGGATAAGTACTAATGAGCTTTTCTATTTCTGTAAATTTTCCACTTAGATATCAAAGCTCAATTTATAATCATTTGAATTAAAACTCCTTATTCTAATGCATTATTTTAAATTTGAAAGAATCTAATTTACAAATAGTTTATTTTCCATATATAATTTTTATCATCATTCAAAATATGCATCCAAATTAGCAAAACCATATGTTGATATATTCCTATATCTATATATGTATTACATTCGAATTTATAAAACAAAAGTCAATCATTGAGAGACCTCTAGAAAGAGGTGATTTAATCATTAATTTGAAGACGATAAAGTCTCATCATTTCTTGTACAAAGAAGTGATTTAATTGTTAATTTGAAGATTATAAATTCTCATCATTTTTGTACCAACTTTCTTTAGTTTTTCAACCATTAGTTGAAAAAGTTTAGTTAAACAACCAAAAATTCCAAGAAGTGTTGAGAACTAAGCGTGTGGACTTTCTTTCTATGTTGACATATATCCCTCTAGGAATTGACACATTTTGAATAAAATATGATATGATATGAGGGATATATGTTGACATATATCCCTCTAGGAATTGACACATTTTGAATAAAAACGTTTAGGACAAGAGCACCATGCTCATACACTTTGACTTCAACTCCATCCCTCGAAATTGTGCAAATGTAAACTGTGTTTGAAAAGAAGTTACTTGACTTTCATGATTTGTCATAACGAATTTATTGTAATGGACCCATACTTCCAACAACAAAAAAACATAATAACTATTTAAGGGTTGGTCAAAGTCATTATGACACAAGCAGGGGGTTTAAGGAAGACATGTTCCACCGTTAATCACAACTTCCAAAATAAATTTGTGCATGGAAGATTGCACTTCCACCTTGTAGAATGTGATGCTAGAAAAATTGGCCCCAATTACTATGAAGTCCAGCTCCATATTTCGGTAAATTTAAAACTCATGCTACAGTTATGTTTTGGTAAATTTAAAACTCGTGCTAAAGTTATGCTTTATGAGTAATTGCAACTCCATATTTTGGTAAATTTAAAACTCATGGTACAGTTATGCTTTATGAGTAATTACAACTCCATATTTTGGTAAATTTAAAACTCATGCTATAGTTATTTTTGCCTTGAAATCTAATACGAATCATCTTTGATTGATGAAATCACATATATTAGATGTTAATATTGTATAATATGGTTACAATGGGGGTATTCTAGGGCGTTAAATCCATTTTTACATCAAAAACAACAATCTCATCCATCCAAAATTGCAATTTCAACAAAGATTTTCTAACTAGATTTTGATGATGTCAACCCAACAAAAAAAAAATGTAAAAATTGAAGAATGTTTAACCTTCTTCTTCATGGAAAGAGTTCAACCATATTATAAGTTTGCGAAATTAATCTAGAATCCATCTGTTGGAACACGTTTAATTTTGAGATTTTGAGCTTTAGATTTTGCCTCTTAGAAATTAAATTTTCACCCAAAAAGAAAAAGAAACTTAGAGACTTGCCCTTTTAAATTTAAAGATAAATCCATCGCTTGTTGAAAAGACGGTTACGATATCCACCGTCAATTAGCTACTCTAATTTTATCAAATGGCCTTAATGATATCTGAACCGTAGAAGTTGCTCGAGTTTTAAAGAAAGTCACTAACGTTCGCTTCAGAGCTTTGCGCTTCGGGTATTCCAGCAAGTCTAAACATTCCAAAACCCCGAAGTAGCCAAAATGTTGAAGTACTTAAGGCTAATTCAAGGTTTAAAACATGATAAAGTAAAACATAAAAGTAAGTAATAGGAGATTAGCTTCTTCATGAATTTGACCTTCGAGAGACTTATACACTAATTGTATACAACACTCACGAACGTCGAAGTATTAACGATATGTATGATTGGTTAAAGTTCACGATTTGAATTGTGATTAACTGTTTTATTCAGTGAAGAGCTTACAGACCTCTCTTGTTACATCCAGGCTAATCTTATTTCCTTAAGGATTATGGCGCCACGAAAAGTTGCAGGGAAGCTTGACCTCAAAATCTAGTGGAACGATAAATCAGTTCGGAAGCTGGATAAACTAAGGGAAGGGGATATATAGACAAAAAAGAGAGCACAAACTTTCTGGAGCGCTAAGTCCCCGAAATGAAAGATCTGATGCCGTGTGTCCTTTTGATTTCAACTGCAGAGATTTACTTCGGAACTCCGGGCTTCGTGAGTTCTCGCTTCACACATCCAGCTTTCTTCCGAAGTGGTTATCCCCGAAGTGAGAGATCTGGCACCTAGTGTCCTCTTGATTTCAACGGTGAGGATTTACTTTGAAACTCCCGGCTTTGGGAGTTCTCGCTTCACACCTCCAACTTTCTTCCGAAGCGGTTATCCTCGAAGTGCAAGATCTCCTATTGCATGTCCTTTTGATTTCAACGACGAAGATTTACTTCGGAACTTCAGGACTTCGAGAGTTCTTACTTCACACATTCAACTTTCTTCCGAAGTGGTTATCCCCAAAGTGCAGGATCTCTTGTCGCCTGTCCTTTTGATTTCAACGACGGAGATTTACTTCGTAGCTTCGGGACTTTGGGAGTTCTCGCTTCACACATTCATCTTTCTTCTGAAGTAGTTATCCACGAAGTGAGAGATGTCCTGCCACATGTCCTTTTGATTTCAACAATGAGAATTTACTTCGGACTCCGTGCTTCGAGAGTTCTCGCTTCACACATCCACCTTAATTCCGAAGTGGTTATCCCCGAAGTGAGAGATCTGGCGGCGCATGTCCTTTTGATTTCAATGGTGAGGATTTACTTCGGAACTCCGAGCTTCGGGTGTTCCAAGGTGCAAATCTCTGAAGTGCTAAAGTCTCTGAAGTACAGGATCTTTTGCCACGTGTCCACTTCGATCAATGGTCCGGATGAACTTCAGGCTTCGTGTCTTCGGGAGTTCTTTACTCATCACTACTTGCCTCCTTCCAGAGTATGAAATAGCTGAATATGGGGATCCCCCGCTCAGATCGACAGACGTGAATTGCATGAAATTCACTCTATCTTCTCTACATATGACCAAGAGTTGTGACCCCGGCTTAACTTTGGGCACTTATCTCACTTTGCAAAGATCGACAGTCGGATTTTAATGGATCGTGGAGATCAACGGCTGAGAGCGATTGCGAGGGGAGAAGTTGTGCGGGGTTTAATTTCAAAGGGCGGTCCCACAATTTAAACCACGGTTTTCTCTCAGGGGTATGTGGCATCTCCAGGTGCATTGTGGGATGAAAAGAGGGTTACTTCAAACCACCCCCTCGCACCCCCGCAAAATAGAGAAACATAAAGGGACGTTGGAGCAACACCTGTCATCCACATCATGTACCACGTTCACCCTCCAGCTTGTCACACCTTCCACATCAGTTACCATGTTTACCTCACCAACTACACTTGTCCCCACATCATCCTATTCGTGAACAATTACTCTTTCTCATAACTGTTAGCCATCACATGACGAGCCAACGCTGAGCAACCTATCACATTATCACTCCCCCCATATTTTCAAATGATATTATTTTTCCAGTAAACGCATCTGAAGAACAGGTAGTAACGGAATCAGATGGCGAGGACAATAAACAAATGGTTATGGTAGCATCAATGGACATGTGTGCCCAATTCAAAGAGAAAAGGAAAACAAGTGTGTCTGCAAGTAGATGAAGAGACAGATGAAAGCACCAGCTCAAACAATATCTGCCTGTTGTCGTTTCATTCGAATTACATTCCATTTTTAGGAGATATTGCATGAAGTCCAACAATTTTGAGTTGTGACAGTTTTTGTATAAATAGATAGATTTCAAATCTACTCAAGGTTGCTTCTTGCCATATGTAATAGCGAAAACTCTCATTTTTGAGTATTAATACAAGTGCAGACAGATATTCTAATTTTCGTTCAGTTTGAGTTGTGTGTTTCTCCTATATTCCCATATCTCTGAATTTCCTTATGTAATTCCTTGATAAGTGATTGATTGCAATTTAGTATCACAACTACTGTAATCACATTATATCGGCAATTCATTAAGTAAGCAATTTTTCCTCTGTATTTACTATGGGTAAAGCAAGACCTGCGAGCTGTTTGAATTATTGTATTTCATATCATGTTCAAGGGTGCGCTCTCTACTTTTCTTCTACTGCAACAAGGTGAGACTCTTCAGCAATCAATGCCTTGCTTTGTTTAACAGTTTTGTAATTTTCCCTCACACCATTTGATATTACAATTGTGACTCGGACAACGAAACATTGTCTCTGTACTGTCCTATTATTAATTTCATTTAAGGATCTTTTCTTATATAACTAAAGTAGAAAAAACACTCTTTTAAAACATTCTCTTTAAACATTCATGATGCCTAACATTACTCTTTGAGCCTTAGGATTAATCTCAGGAAAAACATATTTTTGGTGTCGTTGTCGGGGACGGAGAAACAAAGTTATTTTTCCCTGGGAGAACGCCAAAGTAAAACTTTAATCTTTGATGGTGAACAAAGATTGAATCTATGAAAAGGTTCATTTTTCACCTGGCGACTCCTTGGTTCGAAGACTCCACGTGATTCACTGGCGACTCCATTGGTTTCAAAATGTGAAGTTCTTTCGCTGCTTTGATTGTTGTGAGGTTTTCTCCTTTGGACTTTACAAATGTTTTTGGTTTTCCAAATGTTGTTCCTGATATTAAAGAATGGAGAGATCATCTTCCTAGTTTTAGAGAGGATAAAGGTGATCATCTTCCCTGCTCGGCATTTGTTTGAATTTCATAATCTTATGCATCAACTAGATATTCATCATGAAGATGTTTTGATGAAACTGTTCGTGTTTAGTCTAGGAGGGGATGCTCAACTTTGGTACAAATCTCTACTCCCTTCCAACATTTCATCATTAAAAGAATTCCATGCAGCTTTTCATAAATATTGCAAAAGAATGTATTCATCGGAGTTCCTTTTTGAAGACTGTTGCAATTTAGAATTCATAGAACAAGATTGTAAAGATAATCAGTTTGCTGATGAAAAAGCAGAACATGATAGCAATTGTGGTCAACTATATGAAGAAGAATTTGCAGAAAAACAAGATATCCTTCAAACAGATCTGGAAAATTTATATGAAGAAAACTTTGAAGTAAATCAAGAAGAGGTTTCTTGCAGCAGTAAGAATGAAGACGACATGATTGCAAGTAAAAATGAAGAAATCTTTACAGACCCTCCAGTCCTTCTAGCTGATCAAAGACAGGATGATGAATCTTCTGTTGATCTAGATCCTTGTGAAGGCCAATGGCTTATTGAAGACCATAAGCAATCATCTCTTGGAAAATATGATTTTGATAATGATACTGACAATGGAAATGATACTCTAAGTGCATTTGTCATTGTACTAAATGTTCATAGTAATTATTGTCGTGATCAAACTACTGTTCTAAATTCTTATTTTGATCAAGCTGCTATTATTCAGTCATCATTACTAGATCATCAAGAAATGGAAGTTTTTGAAAGTCAAAGTTCAGGAATTTTATATAATCATCCTATTTACGATGAGTATCCAGATGATGAAGAAGAGCATATTTCTTTCCCAACATGCATGGAAACATACAATAGTTCTCCTTTGTTTGATACCTATGATGAAAGCAATTTCGAAGTTGATGAGCAACAAATTATTTCTCTTTCTTCAGAGAGTTCACTTCAGCAGGAAAAGTATCAGTTGCACTATAAAAGCAATCAGCATGTGTATGACAGCAGTGAAGAAGTTTCTTGGACAGACAATGGAGGAGATAAGGAGGGGCTAATGGAGCAGTTAATCTCTCCTTCTTATTTAGCAACTGATGAGCAACAAACTAGTGAGCCTCAATATGACATTCTCGAGCCCGGAAAAGAAAAGATCAGTAGTGGAGAAAGTGTGCAAAGGTTTTTCATGCAGCTAGGCCAACAGGAAGAGGTATCACTTGATTCTAAAAATTATTTATCTTTCCATGATCCAGTGGTTGTTTGGTTGGAGTATTTCCTTCAAGAGGTCCAAAACGTTGCAGCATTTTGTGTGCAACCAAACTTCAGTAATAGGTGCAAGCTACCTATTCATTCTTTGCTGCAAAAAAAAATTATTATTTCATTCCTTCATCTAACATAAAACAAGATATGTTAAGCAATCCACTATTTGCATGGCTCCATTGGAAATTCCATATTACTTGATCAATGGCATTTTCCCTGATTAGTGTAGGGCCAATGTATCTAAATAAGTTGTCCAAATCAACTTTTTATTTCAGCATACTAGTTCAACGTTTTATTTCAGTAGTTCAATTCTCAGTTTGGCATCTAGTAGGGTTCATTTTTTAGGCATTATGACTCCATAGCCCAATGACAGGGTTCAGAGTTGGACAAGGTTGATTTCAGGTCGCAAAAGGATGAAGACACGTGGTCTACTATTCTTGGTGTTTTGCAGAGTAGATCTTGTTGAACGGGAGATGAGGCTCAAGAAAAACTCGACACTCGCCTTTCATTTTTTTTTATTTCTCTAAAAGTAGGTGATAAATAAATAATATTCCCTGTTGAAAATTCAAAAGAAAAATAAGGTATGAGTCCCTACTCTTCTTATGGTCCCAATAAAATTGAAATATTATTTTTGAAAGGAATGTAAAGGGAGTTTTTCTCATGATAATATTATCACCTGACTTGAGAATCAGAAATGTATAAAATTATAGTGTCATGCTAGTAAATTGAAAAGCCATCTCTAAAACGAAAACAAAAATAATAATAAATAAAATCAAAAGAAGTCTAAACTAATTACACAAACTTGTGTAGGATTAGAATTTTTGTTGATTCAAATCCTTCAAAACTGTGATTGGGTCATTTTTTACCTATCCCCAAGTTCTTATCCACTTCAGATTTTCTTTCTCCTTTCTTATTTTCTTTAGTCTTCATAGAACAAAGAAATTTGCCTTGGCTCTGAAAACCTAAAAAACATATTTTCAAAACAAAGTTTGGCGAAAATATTTATATTCCTTTGATTTTAATTGAAAAAGTATGTCTAGGCTAATCCTGACAATTTTAGCTCTAATATCAGATTTTAAACTGACAAATTCGCTCAAGGTTTATCCCTAAAAAGATTAAAATTCCCATAAAAAAATTTCCCCTTAGGCTATGATGTACTGAAAATCGGAAGGAAGTTGGTTTCAGAGTGTTCTTAAAATTATTGACAGACCTTCTTTTTAGCCTAAATATTTTAAACATGTAACATCCCTTGTATGTTACATACATATTGATTGCCCCCACTTCAAAAATATTAAAATATAAGACAAATGGTGAAAGGAGATTCATAATCTGATTGCCCCCATCTTGTCCAAGACGAATGGTGAAAGGAAATTTGTAATTCGATTGCCCCCATTTTTTCCAAAAGAGATGATGAAAGGAAATCCGTTTACCGATCGCCCTCATCTCAGTGAAATGAAGTGGTGAAAGGAAATTCAATGGGAGAAGTAGATAACTTCATCGGGGTATTGAACAGGCTCGTTGGCAATGAAGCAATATCTACAATATCTGTAAGGATGCCATACATATCTATATTTCATACGGTGTTATCTAGTTCTCTTTCTGGCGGGTTGTACATCCTAGACCAACTAGGGATTCCCTAAGTAAATATGTTAGATCTGTTGAACCTTGAAGCAAACAAAGTCGGTTGAAGCCTGATATTCTAGTTAAAATTATTTTGATTATCCTAAACAATTCTGAAATCAGTTTTAGGAAAAGGAAAATTTTAATGGCCTAACTTGAAATTTATTATTGGGTATGTTTTGAAGGTCTTAGGACTTGGATAATTTCATTTTTCTATGCATGTTTAAATAAAACTAGAAAGCGTTTTTCACAAAACAATAATGATTCTATTTACCCAATAAAGGCACTTGGTCTACTGTTCTTTCGCGCCTCACAAGGAGCTGCAATACCCAAATG
Source organism: Picea mariana (assembly GCA_032191745.1). Lineage (NCBI taxonomy): Eukaryota > Viridiplantae > Streptophyta > Pinopsida > Pinales > Pinaceae > Picea > Picea mariana. Next base: position 55,393 of record JASDQU010309367.1, read on the forward strand.
GAGCCTATGTTGGAACACGTTTAATTTTGAGATTTTGAGCTTTAGATTTTGCCTCTTAGAAATCAATTTTTTACCCAAAAAGAAAAAGAAACTTAGAGACTCACCTTGCTTGTTGAAAAGGTGCTTACGATATCCGTCATCAATTAGCTACTCTAATTTTATCAAATGGTCTTAATGATCTCTGAACCGTAGAAGTTGCTCGAGTTTTAAAGAAAGTCACTAACATTCACTTCGGAGCTTCGCGCTTCGGGTATTCCAGCAAGTCTAAACATTCCAAAACCCCGAAGTCGTCGAAATGTCGAAGTACTTAAGGCTAATTCAAGGTTTAAAACATGATAAAGTAAAACATAATAGTAAGTAATAGGATATTAGCTTCTTCGTGAATTTGACCTTCAGGAGATTTATACCCTAATTGTATCCAACACTCATGAACGCCGAAGTACTAACGATATTTATGATTGGTTAAAGTTCACGATTTGAGTTGTGATTAATAGTTTGTTCAGTGAAGATCTTACAGACCTCTCTTGTTACAGGCAGGCTAATCTTATTTCCTTAAGGATTATGGTGCCACGAAAAGTTACAGGGAAGCTTGACCTCAGAATCTAGTGGAACGATAAATCAGTTCGGAAGCTGGATAAACTAAGGGAAGGGGATAAATAGACAAAAAAGAGAGCACAAACTCTCTGGAGCGCTAAGTCCCCGAAATGAAATATATGGTGTTGCGTGTCCTTTTGATTTCAACGACGGAGATTTACTTCGAAAGTCCAGGCTTCAAGAGTTCTCGCTTCACACATACAACTTTCTTCTGAAGTGGTTATCCCCAAAGTGAGAGATCTGGAGTCACGTGTCCTCTTGATTTCAATGGTGAGGATTTACTTCAAAACTTCAGGCTTTGGGAGTTCCCGCTTCACACCTCCAACTTTCTTTCAAAGCGGTTATCCTCGAAGTGCAGGATCTCCTGCCGCGTGTCCTTTTGATTTCAATGGCAGAGATTTACTTCGAAACTTCGGGACTTGGGGAGTTCTCACTTCACACATTCAGCTTTCTTCCGAAGAGCAGTATCTCATGCCACGTTTCCTTTTGATTTCAACGACGGAGATTTACTTCGGAGCTTCTAGACTTCAGAAGTTCTTGCTTCACACATTCATCTTTCTTCCGAAGTGGTTATCCCCGAAGTGAGAGATCTCCTGTCACGTGTCCTTTTGATTTCAACGGTGAGGATTTACTTCAGAACTCCGGGCTTCAGGAGTTCTCGCTTCACACATCCACCTTTCTTTTGAATTTGTTATCCACGAAGTGAGAGATCTGGTGACGCGCATCCTTTTGATTTCAATGGTGAGGGTTTACTTCAAAACTTCAGGCTTCGAGCATTCCAAGGTGCAAATATCTGAAGTGCTAAAGTCTCTAAAGTACGGGATCTTTTGCCATGTGTCCACTTTTATCAACGATCCAGATGAACTCTGGGCTTTGAGTCTTTGGGATTTCTTTACTCAACACTGCTTGCCTCCTTCTGGAGTATGAAATAGTTGAATATGGGGATCGTCTGACACGTGTCCCCCGCTCAGATTGACGGACAGGAATTGCATGAAATTCGCTCTATCTTCTCTACATATGACCAAGAGATGTGACCTCAGCTTAAATTTGGGCGCTTATCTCACTTTGTGAAGATCGACAATCAGATTTTAATGGATCGTGGAGATCAGCAGCTGAGAGCGATTGTGGGGGGCGAAGTTTCATGGGGTTTAATTTCGAAGGGCAGTCCTGTAATTTAAACCACGGTTTTCTCTCGAGGGTACATGGCATCTCCATGTGCATTGTAGGATGAAAAGTGGGTTAATTCAAACCACCCCCTTGCGCCCTCGCAAAATAGAGAAACGTAAAGGGATGTTGGAGCAACACCTATCATCCACATCATGTACCCCATTCACCCTCCATCTTGTCACACCTTCCACATCAATTACCCCGTTTACCTCACCGCCTACACTTGTCCCCATGTCATCATATTCATGAACAATTATTTTTTCTCGTAACTGTTAGCCATCACATGACGAGCCAATGCTGAGCTACCTGTCACATTATCACTCCCCCCATATTTTCAACTGATATTCTTTTTCCAGTAAACGCATCCAAAGAACTAGCAACAAAATCAGATGGTGAGGACAATAAACAAATGTTTATGGTAGCCTCAATCGACATGTGTGCCCAATTCAAAGATAAAAGGAAAACAAGCACGTTTGTGAGCAGATGAAGTGACAGATGAAAGTGCCAGCTGAAACAATATTTGTCTGCTGTCATTTCATTCGAATTACATTCCATTTTTAGGAGATATTGCATGAAGTCCAACGGTTTTGAGTTGTGAAAATTTTTGTATAAATAGATAGATTTCAGATCTATTCAAGGCTGCTTCTTGCCAGATGTAATAGAGAAAAATCTCATTTTTGAGTATTAATACAAGTGAAGACAAAGATTCTAATTTTTGTTCAGTTTGAGTTGTGTGTTTCTATTGTATTCCCATATCTATGAATTTCCTTATGTAATTCCTTGATAAGTGATGTATTGCAATTTAGTATCACAACTACTTTAATCACATTATGTCGGCAATTCATTAAGTAAGTTGTTTTTCCTCTGTATTTACTATTAGCAAAGCAAGACCTGCGAGCTCTTTGAATTATTGTATTTCATATCTTGCTCAAGGGTCCGCTCTCTACTTTTCTTCTACTGCAACAAGGTGAGACTCTTCAACAATTGATGTCTTGCTTTGTTTAACAGTTTTGTAAGTTTTCCTCACACCATTTGATATTGCAATTGTGACTCAGACAACGAAATATTGCCTCTGTATTGTCCTATTATTAATTTCATTTAAGGATCTTTTCTTATATAACCAAAGGTAGAAAAAACACTCTTTTAAAATATTCTCTTTAAACATTCATGATGCCTGACATTACTCTTTGAGCCTTAGGATTAATATCAGGAACTACACCATCCATAAAATCTTTGCTAAAATTGTAATTTTGGATTGTTAAAATCATTATTTTTAATGCTTAAATGGATTGAACACCCTCAAATACMCCTAATACAACCTCATTTTGCAATTTCAACGATTGATATCTATAATTCCATCAATCCAAAATKATTTTTATTGGATTTCAAATAAAAAATAGTGATTTACCTTCCCATTATTTTGAGTGGTTGCAAAAGATCAAATTTGTAAAATATTTAGACTATGGCTTGAAGAYCATAGGTTTAAAAGAGTTAAGAGTTCCAATGACTACAAACTCGAAAAAAAAGTGATTTCAAACTCAAAATATATTGAATTAAAGATTATAAGGTTTGGTTTAATGATTGGAACACAAAAATGTTAAACAAATTAATAATATGAATAACATTAAAACTTACATCCTTTTAAAATTCAAAATAAAACTTGAATGATAATGAAATCACTAATAATATAAAGTTGAGTGATTTGATTTTAGAGTATGACCTGATTGGGTAAGAGCTTGTCTTCCTCAGATCTAAGGAAACATTTTAATGCCCTAAGACCCAGAGGCATCTAGAAAGAGTGGAATTCCCCCCCCCCCCATAGACCACAAATGGGTTATTTTCAGGTGGCTAGGTTTTGTCTACACATGATGATGTCGCTAAATGTTGGGGCCTTGAGATTGCATCAACGAAGGATAGGCGGTAGCCCTAAGTGTTAAAAAAAGAGAGAGAGACAGAGATAAAGTTGAAATGCTACAAAGAAGTTATCAATTCTAATTTGGTTGATCAAATTTATTTTTCTAATGATATGAGTTTAAAAATTAAAACAAATGTTACTAACATTATGACCAATGCTTGTGATCTCTAGAGCAAAACGAGTCGATGCACTGACCGAGAAACATTTTGTAAATTCGTAAAAAATTGTGATAAAAATAAATGCGAGGGTGAACACCACTTCCTTTTAACATGCTCTAATCTTAATAATATAGAACATAACTTTA
>JASDQU010309367.1:65537-90152 GCA_032191745.1 Picea mariana
AACAAAAAACTTAAAATTGGCCCCTAAATCAAAAAGTGGTGTTAGCAGAAAATTTATTTATTGATTGATTTTAACAAATTTACATTAAAATAAATTAATTAAAAAATAACCCATTTTTTCAAATAAAAATTTGCATAACACAAATTCAAAAAAATATTTAAAATAAAAAATAAATTAATGTGAAATTTAAAACTCATGGAAAAATTTCAAAAGGAAAAAAAATCCATTTTTCCTTTAAAAAGGAAGAAAGAAAAAAAAAATGTTTTTTTCACAATAAAAAATACAAAATGCAAAATTTTAAAAAATGCAAAATAAATAAATAATAATTAAAAAAAAAAAACTCAATATTTCAGTCGAATCTTTCCCTTCTTCCCTACTTTCAATCATCCATTCTCGTCATTATTGTTAGAGGTGGGATTTCCCTTCCCCGTGTGGAGATGTGGTCTCATCACTACCTATTTTGGATGGATTTGGATGTGGATTGTGCCCTAGCTTCTTTCCCATGTCGTCTTCTGTGTCAGATTGGGGATTTTTGTGGTGGCATCACGAGGGTTTCTATTCTTTCCCTCGCGAGCACCAGGCTCTCTTATCCCCACTTTCTCTTCACCTCCTCAAGTGGTCTTTGCTTCTTTAGGCATCCTCTCTGCACCTCTCTATCTTTCAAGGTGAGTTCTTTGGCTCCACAATCCAGGTCGATTAAAAATTTTGGGTTATTTTCCTCTAGTTCTCGGTTTCCCAAGCATTCTAGTAAAACTTTCGGTATTAGCTATCTATACCCTCGATCGATCACTTTATCTCTCAGTTTTCATGATGTTGTTGGCTACACTATGTCTACTCGACGTCGCATCCCCATGTGGTGCAGGGGTTCTCCTAGGAATGTTTCAGTGGATGAATTTGGCTCCCCCTCTCTCAATAAACAATTGAACCAATTGGAGAAGCAATTCATCTCCCTCAAAGACTCTCAAGTAAAAATTAATGATACAAAAGACAAGGAGATGCAACTCATCTTCCGAACACTAGCAGGTCAAGGTGAAGAATTGGCTAAATTGAGATGGGAAAATCAAATTCTTAGGCATTGTTTGGCAGGACAATCACCCAAAGTTCATCAAGCTCCAACATTGCAGAAACTTCAATCATTGTTTAGCAAGAACCATGGAATTTAATTCAAGATCTTAGCACTCAAGGATTAGTATATTTAGAGTTAAAGTTATAGCCTTCTCATATTTTCTATGCAATGTAAGTTTCAATTTGTACAAGGTTCCTTTTTTAGGATTTATACCAGTAGGCATATCTGATCCGGATTATTTTCAGCATGAAATAAGAGCGGAGATGTAATAAAGAAATGTACAGATATGTATCAGATATCCAACAATATAACAGAAATATATCATAGATATAATAATACACAATTTCTATTAATGTGCGAAATGTACAGAACTGTAAAAATACAGAGTGAAAGACTTGCTAGAATGGTGGCATCTTATCTCTGAGAAGAGATGTGACAACTACTCACATTCGCAAGAAGATGCATTACAATGAGGGCCTAAAGACCTTTTTAACATAAATAAAATCCAAAACCCTAACCCCGGAAGATGAAAAGCCAACAGTTTTGTGGACCTCGTTTTGGGTAGTTTGGTGTATCAACTTCCCGGGGGCGTAACTTTGGCATACGATCTTTGTTTGGGATGCACAATAACCCGTTGGAAAGGTATCGTCAAGGAGATTCATTTTGGGGGCTCAATCAAAGCCTCTAGATATCATCAAGGTGCTTGATCCCCAAAAAACTTTATTTAGACCCTCAAAATGGCCTCGAAAATTTAGGAATCGAAAACCTGCTAAAAATAGTAAGTTGCCAGAAGACTATTTTGTGTCAGTTGGAATAGGTGGGTGGCCACAGATATCCACCTGGATCAATCCTCCCTCCTTAGGAAGCAATGGTATCCTTGTGTTGAGTTCCCGGGGGAGAGGGGAAAGCGATTGTTGAATCTGAAGCTTAGTGAGTTGTTTGCCTTGTTGGAGACGTTGTGTTGCTTGATTTGTGGAAGGTTGTCATGAACCTGTTGTTGGCAGGTTTGAATCTGTTCAACCATTCAGGCTACATGAGATGACCATGTGTAGAAGGAATCTTTGCGCTTTGTTGCAATCTTGTCGACCTGCTTTTGTTGGATAGAAGGTGCTTGGACTGAGGCTGCAGTGGTTGTAGTGTCCTTTTGTTCACCTTTTGAACAGATTGTGAAGAAGATAAATTTTGTAGTATGAGATACTACCTTGCGGCACCGTTTAGGTGAGATAGTAGTTGGAACTACCTCCAGTATCCTATAGAGATGACCCCCCGGAGTAACAATGACACTACGGGGTCAAGACTCATAAATAGCATGGCACTTCTACATATATGGTTGGCCCAAGAGAACATCACATGCATCCAACGGGGCAACATCACATAATACCTCATCCTTGAAGAGTTTAGTGCCATAGGACAAGTGACATTGTTGGCTGACACAAAGATCTCATCCCTAGCAAAGCCTCCCAATGTTGTATGGTTATGGGTGTGGCGTAGTTGACAATCCCAACTGTTTGACGACCTATGTTGAGATGAGATTCTTTTGGCTTCCACTATCAACAATAAAATGCAGCGGGGTCCCCTTCACCCACATTTGTGAATGAAAATGGTACTCCCCCTCTTTGGGATCTGCTAGTTCTTCTAGTTGAATTGTTGCGGTCGTGACAATGGCGATGGGGTCTGCGTCCATGATATGTCTTCTTCCATTATTTTATGAATCAGGGTTTGACTCATTTTCTTTGATCTTAACCACCAATGATTGTTTTGAGCGGCATTCATCAGTCTTGTGCTAGGGGATTATGTGGAAATCACACCACTTTCCAGTGTCCTTCTTCGTCTTCTCGTGACCCTTCTTTTCCTGTGGCTTGGACTTATTTTCGGGAGGTTGTTTGTTAGGGTCGTCTTTATCATACTTTGTTTGTTGTTGATTTGTAGACCCAAACTCCCGCTTGTTCTGGTGCTTAAGTTTCTACTCGATTTTAACAACATATCGATAAGAAACACTCAGTGATGAGATGTCCAGAAAATCCATTTCAGTTTGGATGTATCTGGGTAGAGCCTCACAGTATTTGAAAACCAAATTTCGCTCGGAGTCTTTGATACCCAGCTTAGTGCGCAAGGTATGGAAGGTATTGGTGAACTCTGACACTGCTTGTCCCCTCTCTTGTCGTAGTGTGGTCCATCTCATGTAATGGTCGTGATAGTTGCCAACATGGTAATATTATTCCTTGATCGCATCCACAAAAAAATCATAGGTGGGCTCGACCCCATATATTCCAGACTCCTCTGTGGAACTTTGCTCCCAGTAAGTTTCCCACCAATGTTTGACATGGGGGAGAGCCTTAAGGAGTGTGAAGGTGATCTTTTCCCTATCGGAGAAATTATGAACAGAGAAATAACCTTCTAGTATATTTAACCACTTTTCTAGGGCATTTGCATCTATATGTCCTTCAAATATGGGAATATCAAAATTAACTTGTGCCTTGAAAGGTGAGGTGCCTCCAAAGTGGTTGCTTGATGAATACGCACCGGTTGTTATCGACAGATGTTGAAGGATATCGGCAAAATTCTCCATCATTCCATCCCTCTGTCGCGTGAGAGCTTGCTCAAGCAAAAAATTAATCGAATATTTTGCTCCCTCATTTTTATTTTCCTCCGCCATGGAGGGTTTCTTGGGCGTGCGAGAGCGATTTTCCTCAAGAGAGACAAACTCGAGACCCAACTTTCTATACTTGGACCTCGTCGGGGACATGCACTGAAAAACGATTAAGAGCAGCTTGCTCTGATACCACTGATTCAGATTATTTTCGGCACGAAATGAGAGCAGAGGTATAATAAATAAATGTACAGAGATGTATAAGATATCCAACAATATAACAGAAATATATCAGAGATATAAACACGGATATACAATAATACACAATTTTTATTAATGTGCGAAATGTACAGAACTCTAAAAATACAAAGTGAAAGACTCGCTAGAATGGTGGCAGCTTATCTTTGAGAATAGATGTGACAGCTACTCGCATTTGCAAGAAGATGCATTACAATGAGGCTCTAAAGGCCTTTTTAACATAAAGAAAATCCAAAACCCTAACCTCGAAAGATGAAAAGCCAACAGTTTTGTGGACCTTGTTTTGGGTAGTTTGTTGTATCAACTTCCCGGGGGCGTAACTTTGGCATATGATATTTGTTTGGGGTGCACGATAGCTCGTTGCAAAGGTATCGTCAAGGAGATTCATTTTGGGGGCTCAATCAAAGACTATGACTATCGTTGAGGTGCTTGATCCAAAAAAAAAACTTCATTTAGGCCCTCAAAATGACCCCGAAAGTTTAGGAACCAAAAACCTGCTAAAAATAGTAATTTGCCAGAAGACTGTTTTGTGCCAATTGGAATAGGTGGGTGGCCACCAATATCCATCTGGATCTATATCAGAAGAGGAAATTTTTTGAAGTTGGATCCTCTCCTCTTATGGAAGAAAACTATTTTTGTCTATCTTTTTTATATTAAAACTATGTTGAACCTATGTATCTTCTTCTTGCTCTCTTTGACATCAGTGCTTCTATAATGTAAAAATAGTCGTTTATCTAAAAAAAAGATGGGTCTTGGGATAGGCATTTTGGGACAAGTTTTGGGAACTATGCAGGAACGCGCGTAGAAGAAGGATGACAGTTAGCGCATTTTCAGGATCAATGCACACGAAAGAAGGAAGTTAGTTAGGCTTTTTGGTCCTTTGTAACGGGCTAAGCCCTAATGTAAATATATAAATATGTAACAGCTTTTGGGTAGAAAGTAGCATGAGAGCATGAGTGGATGAGAGTGAATCGATTAGGAGAGAATGAATCAATCAATCAAGCATCAAGAATTTTTTGGAGAGAAGAATATGTGAGCAAGGCTAAGTGTGCACTGTATGCACGAACGATAAGGGCATTTTGGGTATAACTGAGATATCATGTATGAGAGTAGTGCACAGATTTTGTAAGGGATGATTTTGAATAATAATACAAGAAGTCGACCATTGTGGACGTATCCCATCTTGGGTGAACCATGTTAAAATATGGTGTCTCTGTGTTATGTTATGCTATAATGTATTTGTTTACTATTTTGTTTATTGCGTGTACATAATATATGGATGGTTAATATGAAAATGGTATTGGTTATGATGATTTTGCGCACATGATGTATGGTATAATGAATGAATATTAACTATAATGGTGAATGCCTCCCATCCCTTCATGACTGTGGAAAATTGGTTCCTGCAGTCCCTATAGATACCTCGGGTGAGAGTTCACCTTCTTGCGGGTGATGTCGAAAGGGTCGGTATCTTAGGGTTTTGTTGGTGAATTAATGTTGAACCTAGGGTCTTGATCCAGATTTAGGAGCGGAATGAACTAATTAACAGACTGAATACAATAAACACAGATATATGAATAACAACACAGATATCCAGTGAACAATATCTTCTATTGAATAAATGAAATAGGCTGAAACTGTAAAACTGCAGAACTGAAACACTTGCTCGAATGGTGGTAGCTATCTCTGAGAAGAGATGTGGCTGCTACGCGCATCCGCCTGAGCAGAATCATTACAATGAGGCTCCAGAGGAATTTTTGATATTACTCATGAATGCCAAAACAATAGACATCCAAAAACCTAACCCTAGGAGGTGAAACGCCAAAAGTCATGTGGGCCCCTATGGGTAAGTTGGTACCTCAACTTCCTGGGGTCGTAACTTTTGCATACAACCTATGTTTTAGGCACGTGATAGCCCATTGGAAAGGTCTTTAATAGAAATACACATTACACCATCAAACTTTGACTTCGTCTACAGTTTGACTATGGCGAGCCAAAAAAACATTGTTTAGGGATCCAAAATGGCCCTGGAAGTACAACAAGATGTACTGACATGAAAACATACAAAATAAGCCAGTTGGATTAGGTGAGAGGCCACCAGTATCCACCTGGAAGATGTGTAGGGATTCAGACAACCTTAGAAGTGTAGAACCCACAATTACAAAGAAGTACAGAAGAACATGTTAAACTAAAAACAGACAAGAGGATCGAGTTGGAATAGGTGGGTGGCCACCGATATCCACCTAGATCAATCCTCCCCCCTTAGGAAGAAATGGTCTCCATTGCGATGAGTTCCCCCATCAGGTGAGGAAATTTCTATTGGATTGGGCCCTGGGTGAGCCACTTGCCTTGGTGTAGGAGTTTCCCTGCCTTGACAACCTGATAAAGTTGGATCCTCTACTGGAGAGTGCCCTTGACATGTGTGTCCACTATCTGATCATTGGATGCTTGTTCCATGCAGTCAAGGTTGAGCTCTGTTGGTGTTAGTCGTTCTGCGATCTCTAAGGTATCCAATAATGGTGGAAAATATGGTCAACGGAGGTCCGCATTGAACACTGGGTGCAGGCCAAGGAAGGGTGGAGTGTTGAGTTCAAAAGCATTGCTACCCATATCCTTGGTGATAGTGTAAGGCCCATAGAGAAGTGGGTCGAGATTTCGATGGGGCCCTGTGAGATGCTCCTTCTGCAAATGTAACTAGACTTTGTCTCCAACCTGAAACTGGTGCAGTACCCTGTGTTGATCATGGCGTTTCTTGTACTTAGCACTGGATTTCTGCAAAATCTCTTGGACCTGTTGGCAGATGTGCTGAATCCGCTCAATAAATCTGGTGGCTTTGTCAGTCTCAAACTGAACATGGGAAGGGTCTGTCTGTGTGGTGGCAAGAGGTAGTGTGACATCAATGGGACCTAAGGGTTGGAATCCCAACCCCATCTGAAATGGGCTATGACCGATGGAGCTATGGAGAGCCTTGTTGTAATTGTGTTGAACACATGGGAGACTCTCATCCCATGTACATAGATGCTTAGAGTTGTACATGCGCAGGATGTGCACAATCATCTGATTGACAACCAATGTTTGGTTATTTGTTTAGGGGTGGAAAGAAGTGAATTTAGTGAGCTTGGTGTCCAACAGTGACCAAAGACTCTACCAAAAGGTGCTAAGGAACCTGTTGTCCCGGTGTTGGTTGTGGAACCTGATTATCTTCTTGATTCAGAGGTTTTTCTTTTCAACCATGTTTATACCCCATGAAGAATTTACACCCCGAAAGAATGTACACTCCTCCGCGTGGGGGAGTGCATAGGGGGGTTACCCCCTCTGCGGGGTCCCCTGAAGGAAAAATTGTCGTGTAAATGTATATTGTAATTTCATTGTAAATTTGGACCCTTCATTATAAGGTCGTAGATATAGCAGTAGAAGTTATGTTAGGGTTTTATGCCCTAGAGGGAAACCCTATTTTATGAGGGAAATGTATTGAAACTATGCATCATTGCGAATATTGTAGTCCGAGTGAGGAGACTGTGAGAGAAAGAAGAAGAAGTTACAACGGGTGTGTTGTAGGTTATATCCCTTCATTTGTTGGATAATAATAAAGGAAGGACCTGGAAATTTCTTTGGTGGGCGTAGCCCACACTGGATGAGCCACATATATCTCTGTCTCTATTGTATTGTGTATCTTCTGTGTTTTATTTCCACATTTATTTTATTTTATTGCTCCACGATCTTGTTTTTCTAACACTGTCCTAGTCGGAGATGATGGTCTATGGTATCCCAAAATGGACCCATACTAGTTTGAAGAAGAGCTTAGCAATGTCTATCGTTGTGATATTCTTCTTGCAGGCTGTGAGGATGGCCATCTTCGAAAACCGATAAATGACCACAAATATGTAGTCATTACTTTGCTTGGTGGACAGAAGGCTAGACTTGTAATCCATTGAGATGGATTCCCAAGGCTTCTCTGGAGTAGGAAGAGCGGTGTATAAGCCTTGCTTCTTGATGGTTGGCTTGGCAATGACACATGCAGCGAAAGATCTTATATACTTGTTGATGTCCTGTCGAATTTTTGGCCAACAAAAATGTTTTTGAAGAATGACCATAGTTTTCTCCACGCCAAAATGTACTACCATCCAACTGTAGTGGGCATCTAAAATCAGCTTTGCACGCTCGCTTGTAGGAACACAGAGATGGCACAGATGGCATAATAGTTCATCCTGAATGTGAAAATCGGTGACAGTCGTGCCTGTACCCAAGAGCTGATAGGTAGTGGAAAATTCTACATCTTGTTGATAAATTTAGGGCCACTCAGATTCCTAATGTCCACAGGAATGGAGCACAATGGTGAGTGCAGCCATGCGAGGTCGACTGAGGTAGTCAACAACACAATTCGATATCCATGTCTTATACTTGATGTTGAGATAGAATTGTTGCAGGTAGGTGGACCACTTTTGATGGTGATCGTTCTACAATTTCCCCTGTGTCTGTATGAACTGCAGAGGCTTGTGATCAATGTGGATGACCGTCTATGTTCCCATAATGTAATGTTTCCATTGATGACAGGATTGTACAATGGAATATGTTAGCACAAGATTGGTTAAGGTGCCAAGTGTCAAGAACAAGCATTGACAACACTCTCACAAGTTTCCAAGCATCAAAAACACCCATGGATTTACACTACTGAATTTCACGCAAAAACACAGGCGGGCGCTACCTAAATTCTAGCAGAAAATGAATTGTGCAGAGTTATTTTACCAGTTTTGAGTCACTAACTTGAAACTTGGATGATGAACAATTGAGAAGGTATTTTTGAAAACTGGAGGAGGTTTTTGTTCATAACATCCCAAATAAAATAAAAAATTCTCTCAGTTTTTCAAAATGTGTTATGGTTTGAGAGATATTATACATAGAAGTGGCACTACCAACTGTTTTACAGGGGTGCTACCTAATTTCCTGTAGCGGTCACGGTTTTGATATTCTCCTTGTTGGGAGGTTTCCACCTGTCAAGGAGGATTCAAATGGCTTCTCAAGGATCAATTAGATATCAAGGGACACCTGCACCTAAGATTTAGCTCCATCAAAGACCTCATGCAATGAGGTGGATACATTTTATTAATGACTTCCAACAACTTCCTGAAAATTAGTAGTTTGTTGGATTTTTGTCTCTTTGATTGTTGCCACCTATTTCCAAGGCTTAGAATCCAATGGAGGAGATGGGATTCGACCTCCTTAGTTCATTTGGATGCTATTGTCTATTTAAAGAAGGAGAGATCTCTTGGAAAAAGAGGGGAGGAGAGACCCGAGAGGTCTGGGTAAAATTTCAAGATCTGTGAAGGAGCTAGAAAGGCATGAAAATTCTCTGATTTTAAGTTGCAAACCTGTGCTACTTTTTTATGTAAAATACCTCAGTTGTCAATGAAGTTATGTATCAGTTTGTTTTCTCTTTTTTGTGTAAATCCTTTTCCCATCTTTCATCTTCTTGGATATGTGATGCTGCTACAGGTTATATGTTTGCAATTTCTGTGTTGAGAGGGTTATTGTATAGGATATGCCCTAGCCCTTGCCACGGGCTTATTTGAGTTTTAATTCAGCTTTAGAAAGGTTTTCTGAAAATTGAGTTTTTTCCTCTTGTTGTCATATGTATTGAAGATCAAGATTCTCTTTGATCATTTTCAATTTTGTTTTTCTTATTTCTTCATTCCATATTTTTATAAGCATTATAACTGATCCTAGCTTTGTTGACCTGATTTGTTGCACATAGAATGTTAGTTCAGGATTACAGTTTCTTTTCATGGACTCCATGCCCAATGATTTCATTGCTTTCTTGATTAATTTAACCACTCTCATAATTTCCTAAAACTCAAGTTATCCAATCAAACATTTTTATTCATGATGCGTTAGTCTTGCACTTGAGCAGTCCAAGAGCAAATTCTAGCACTAACAAAATACATTTCCTTGTCATAGGTGGGGTATTTTCGAACATTATCAGAGAGTGTCTCACTATGGTATGCCATTGGATGACCGTGTTGAGCGAGAACTGCACCTTCAACATAGTTAGATGCATCAGTCTCAATCTCAAACGGTTGTTGTAGATCGGGAAAGGAGAGTACTGGAGTTGAGCACAAGCGGTGCTTCAGATCATCAGATGCTCGTTGTTGTTCCTTCCCCCACACGAACTTTTCCCTGGCACCTCCCTTGGTCACCTAGCTGAGGGCCCATGAAATATGGGATAATCCCAACATGAACCGTCGATAGAAGTTGGCTAGTCCCAAGAAGATCCAAAGCTTGGTTAGTGTGGTCGACGTTGGCTAGTCATAGATGACTTGAATCTTAGCTGGATCAATATGTTCCCCATGCTCATCAACAATGTATCCCAATTATTGGACCATGTTCATGCCAAAAGAGCATTTTTCCAAGTTAGCATATAGCTTGTGCTGTCACAGAGTGCTCAAAACCTGTTGGATATGCCGCATGTGCTCCACCCAAGTTCTGTTGAAGATGAGGATGTCATCCAAATATACCACCACAAAAGAGTTGGTGAAGGGTCTCAATACATCATCCATCAACCTCATGAAAGTGGTTGGTGCATTTATTAATCCAAAGGGCATGACCAGACATGCAAAGAGACCTTCTTTAGATTTGAAGCTTGTCTTCCATACATCAGTTGGTTCGATGGGAACCTGGTGGTAGCCAGACTTTAGGTCAATATTGTTGAAGAACTTTGCCCCCTTGAGTTGGTCAAGAAGGTCATCAATCCTGGGAATTGGGTAACGGTTTCGGACTGTGATTTTGTTTAAGGCTCTATAATCAATGTAGAGTCGCCAAGTCCCATCCTTATTCTGCACCAGTAAAATCGGGCTTCCGCGAGGGGAGGAGTTGGGTCTAATGTGCCCGTTATGAAGAAGCTCTTGGATCTGATGCATGATTTAGTCATTTTCCATCAGTGAGTGGCGATAGACTAGTCCATTAGGTAGAGGTGCACCAGGGGTTAGATCAATTGGATGCTTGACTTGGCAGCGCGTCGGTACCCCGGTGGGTGAGGAGAAGATGTCTATGTATTCTTCCATGATCCTGTCCACTTGCTTCTGTTGCAAAGAGAGGTTCCATGTAGACACCACAGATGTGGTGGCGACCTTCTACTTATTGTGAGCATGGATCACAAAGAAGATGAATTTCCTGGTCTATGAAATGACCTTAATGCATTACTTAGAGAGATTAAATAAATATCAATAGGTGGCGCTACCTTTGGTATCCTGTACAATTGTCTACCCAAAGTAATAATAACATTGCGGGGTCTAGACTCATACAGAGCACGACGCTTCCACAAATATGGTTGTCCTAAAAGAACATCACAAACTTCAAGGGGAGAAATATCACACAATACATCATCTTTGAAAGGCTTGATCCCGTATGGCAGATGATACTGTTGGTTGACACGAAGATCTCTCCCTTGGCGAAGCCAGCCAATGGTGTAGGGTTGCAGGTGCGGTGTCGTTGGCAGGTCCATCCGCTTGATGACCTCTACTGAGATTAGGTTCTTATGATTGTCGCTATCAACAATGAAATGAAGCGAAGCCCCTTTTACCCACATATGTGATTGAAAGAGGCATTCCCCTTCCTCTGGTTCTTCTAGTTTGCTTGGCTGGACTTTGGTGGTACCGACAATGGCACTGGATTCATCATCGATTATCTGCTTCCCTTCTTCAGGATTTGGTTCGAAATCAGAATCAGTGTCTGACTCGAAAGCCTTCAGCTCGACCACAAGTGACTTCTTGGAGCAACATTATTCAGTGTTGTGCCAAGGGATTTTATGGTACTTGCACCATTTTCCCGTGTCCTTCTTCATCTTTTCATTGTCCTTCTTGTGTTGTAGCTTGGAATGGTTGTCCTAAGAGTGGTCGTCTCGGCTCAGTCCCTTGTTGTGTGGGTTGGGGTCGCCTTTTCTCTGTTTCGACTATGAGGAGTTTGTAGACCCAAACTCTCGCCTCTTCTGCTTAAATTTATGTTCGATCTTGACAACATATCTATAAGTCGTACCCAATGAGGTGATGTCCAGAAACTCCATTTATGTTTGAATGTATCTATGCAAACAACCACGGTTTTTTAGCACCATATGTCTCTTAGAGTCTTTGATACCCAATTTGGTGTGTAGGGTATGGAAAATATTGGTGAAATATGGTACTACCTAGTCCCTTTCTCGACGCAGGGTGGTCCATCTAGTGTACTTGTCCTCATAGCTTCCAACAGGGTAGTATTGTTCTTTAATAGCATCCCGAAAGGAATCCCATGTAGAGGCAACCACAAATATTGCAGATTCCTCTACGACCCTTTGCTCAGAGTATGTATCCCACCAATCCTTAGCATGGGGGACGACCTTGAGAAGTGCAAAAGTAATCTTTTTCCTGTTGGAAAAATTGTGGACCAAAAAATACCCTTCGAGCATATTCAACCATTTATCTACGACATCCGCATCTATTAGTCCTTCAAATAATGGAATATCAAAATTTACCTATACCTTGAAGGGGGTTGCATGGCCGCTTGATGAAGATGCTTCTCCTGTGGGTAGTCGTTGAAGGATCTGTGCGAAATTGTCCATCATTTCGTTCCTTTTTCATGCAAGGGCTTCCTCGAGCAACATTTTAATATGATCTCCTGCTCCATCATCTTTCTTTTCGTCCCCCATGGGTTCGAGTCCCAACTTATTGTACCCAGATCTTGTCGGGGACATGCACGAAGAAAATAAATGAAGAACAGACCGCTTTGATACCACTGATCCAGATTTAAGAGCGGAACGAACTGATTAACAGACTGAATACAATAAACACGGATATATGAAGAACAAAACAGATATCTAGTGAACAATATCTTCTATTGATTAAATGAAATAGGCTGAAACTGTAAAACTGTAGAATTGAAACACCTGCTCGAATGGTGGTAGCTATCTCTAAGAAGAGATGTGGCTGCTATGCGTATAGGTCTGAGCATAATCATTACAATGAGGCTCCATAGGCCTTTTTTATATTACTCATGAATTCCAAAACCCTAGACATCCAAAAACCTAAATCTAGGAGATGAAATAACAAAAGTCATGTGGGCCCCGATGGGTAAGTTGGTACCTCAACTTCTTGGGGTTGTGACTTTTGCATACAACCTCCATTTTAGGCGCGTGATAACTCATTGGAAAGGTCTTTCATAAAACTACGCATTACACCGTCAAACTCTAACTCTGTCTACAATTTGACTGTGGAGAGCCAAAAAACACTGTTTAGAGCTCCAAAACGGCCCTGGAAGTACAACAAGATGTGTTGACATGAAAACATACAAAATAAACCAGTTGGATTAGGTGAGAGGCCACCAGTATCCACTTGGAACATATGTAGGGCTTCAGACAACCCCAGAAGTGTAGAACACACAATTACAAAGAAGTATAGAAGAACGTGTTGAACTAAAAATGGACAAGAAGAGTCAGTTGGAATAGGTGGGTGGCCACCAATATCCACCTGGATCAGGTCTACCCACTATGCACCAACAAATGGTTCTGTTGTCGGGACTGGGATCTGCAACTGAGGGGAATGTGGAGGTCCCCTAAGGAAGATATCAGACATTGGTTGGAGACAAAGGATCATGAGTTTTCCAAATATCATAATAAGAACTCGCAAATCAGTTCGGAGCAATGGTTGGAGAGGTATGTATTCATAGATTTACATGAGATTTTCTTTGTTGATTTTCCGAATGTTTTCGCTGAGTGGTTACATAGGTTAGCTGAAAAGAACAGAACATTATGCACTGTTGTTTCGAGGAATTGGACCCCTGAGGTGATTCAGTAGTTGAATACTATAAGTAGTTGGATTTCACACGCAGTAGATTTCTGGCTATATAGTATATTGGGGGGTAATATCACTGAGTTCGTTATATATTGTTTAAACGACCGTGCGAAAGATATTTGAAATCATTTTCCACTTGGATCAAGATGTTGCTTTGCGATAAGGGGGTTATGAAGATGGAATCTGATTTCCCTAACAGTTATGCACCTTTGCGTGCATAAGGGGACTGGGGGTTGACCAGGGGATGGTCTGAATATATGAATAAGAGGGATGAAGGAAAGAATGAGTAAGGAATGGATGGACTAAGAATGTCAAGAGAAGAAGAATGTGCAACAAAAGAAGAGATTGGAGTATTGCACAATGGAAGAAGGTTTCGGTACAATAGGAAGAGGACTGTGGCTGAGAGAGAAGAGCAGCATGGTGAAGTTGAAGAAAGAGACATTGGTGTAGTACTCCAGATCGCAGGAATATCGTGCAGAGAGGAAAATAAAAAATATCATCTCAGTCCAGTAGAAGAAGATTCATTACATCCCACTCAGGCCAGACTCTGCGTCGAACCCACAACCTTGTGTGCATCTCCAAGAACTGAGGTAAGATCTAAAATTTCATTGCTTGTAGTTGGTGGGGGAAGTAACGATAACAATAAAGATAGTCATAGTAGTGGAAGTAGTACGCCAAATCAAAATCAATTAGTGTCACTAGGGAAGAATATTGCAAAGTACACGATGGCGGGATTGGATCCCACTTTGAGGATGCTTGTCTTTCGCGAAGTAGGTTCAAAAGATCCAAAACAAAACTTGTTTGTATGTGAAGCAATATGGACAATGAAGAATTTCAAGGATGAAGATGTGAATATCGCGTAGTTGGAGACAACAATAGAGAACATCAAGAGTCTGGATGAAGAATGTGTGAAATTGTACAAAGAAAACACACAAGTATGAACTCAATTGTTGGAGAATGTAGAGATACAAGCGTTGGAACAAAGGCTACAGACTATGCAAGAGAAGGCATAGAAGATCAAAGATATAATGAATACTCTACCACCAATAGAGCAGATGACTACACTTATTGAGAACAGGTAATTGAACCAGGAGATAAATCAAATCAAGGCGGAGCAACAAAATCTTGTGCAGAAGTTGGAACCACTATAGGAGGAAGCCTAAAAAGCGACAGAAGAACTTGCGGTCACGTAGGGAATATTGAAGCAAGTAGCATGGGACAATGCCGAGAAGTTGAAGAACCCTATCACCGTGCAGACAATAGACGAAATTTTGGAACAGGAAGTATAAGCAAAGGAAAAGATCGCAACTGCAAGGGAGACCTTTGAGAAGCTCATTGTGACATCGAAGGGAACGCATCAACATAACTAAGTGGCTCGGGACGATCCACATGTGAGTGTTGGGGGTCTATTGGGACATGCATTTTGGGACAAGTTTGGGGAACTGTGCAAGAGCACGCGCAGAAGAAGGAAGGCAGTTAGCACATTTTCATAATCAACACGCGCTACAGAAGGAAGTTAGTTAGGCATTTTGGTCCTTTGTAACAGGCTAAGCCCTAATGTAAATATATAAATATGTAAGGGTTTTTGGGTAGAAAGTAGCATGAGAGTATGAGCGGATGAGAGTTAGTCGAGTAGGAGAGGATGGATGAATCAATCAAACATCGAGCAGTTTTTGGAGAGAAGAATATGTGAGCATGGCTAAGTGTGCACTATATGCGCAAACGTGAGATATCATGTATGAGCACAGTGCACACATTTTGTAAGGGATGATTCTGAATAATAATATAAGAAGTCGGTCGTTGTGGACGTAGCCCATCTTGGGTGAACCACGTTAAAATATGGTGTTTCTATGTTGTGTTATGCTGTAATGTGTTTGTTTACAATTTTGTTTATTGTGTGCACAAAATATATGGATGGTTAATATGAAAATGGTATAAGTTATGATGATTCTGCGCACATGATGTATGGTATAATGAATGAATGTTAAGTATAATGGTGAATGCATCCCATCCCTTCATGACTGTGGAAACTTGCTTCCTGCAGTCCCCATAGATACATCAGGTGGGATTTCACCTTCTCATGGGTGATGCCAAAAGGGTCAATATCTTAGGGTTTTGTTGGTGAATTAATGTTGAGCCTCGGGTCTGTCGACTACGTGCCAGCAATGGGTTATGTTTTCATTTTTTATGGGTTATTTTTTCAATTTAATTATTTTTTAATGTAAATTTATTAAAAATAATTAACAAATAAATTTTCAACTAATGCCACTTTTCAATTTAGGAGCCAATTTTGAGTTTTTTATTTGCAATGGTACCAGTTATCAAGGCCACTATTTCAATTAAGTCGTAATTTTAACTCCAAAAATAAAATTGGTGCTACCAATAACATGACTTTTCGATTTGAGGTTCAATTTTAAGATTTTGTTCACAATGGTATCGATTGTCAAGGCTATGATTTCAAACAAATCACAATTTTAACCACCCCCCCTCCAAAAAAGATGGTACTACTGGTAGCACAACTTTTTGAAACAAAGGTAAAAATAACCACTGAATACAGCCTCTAAAAAAATGAGAACACTTGAGAGTTCTCGTTAAGTTGGTAACTTTGTTATGTTATTCAATCTCCACAATGAACCTTTCATCTTTCTTTCTCTTCACCCTTGATCAATTGATGGCTAATTGTTTTCCCCTTTTTAGATTTTGTTGAAATTGGATAGGGGTAGGTTCCAAGGAGGAACCATCAAATGGTTTCCAAATCTCCTTAAGTTTTCTGAGGAAATCCTCATCTTTTAACCAATTCAGATTTATTTTGAAGGGGTTGGGAGACTTCCATCAGATGGGAGCCAATTCTAAGAGCATTCGATTGTGGTTTGAATCCCCACCAATAAAGACCCATTGTTGAAGTCGAAGAGATTATTCAAGGAAAGCTTCAGAAATTAGGAAATGATCGATAATTTTTGCAACTTGGATCTCACTTATTCTCATGTTCCTCCATGCTGGAGGGAGTTTAGTAGGCATAATGTCAAACAAACTTGCAAAATATAGCTTTCTTATAAATAAATTAGATAAGGGATCCACCTGGTTGCAAGCCCCCATATCTCTGAGGCCCCAATGAAAAATTTAGATCACTTGTAATAACCACTGAGCCATTTTGAAACCAATCTCTTTAAAATAAGGTTTCGATACTTATGTCTATCTGAGTAGGGCACGTATATAATTAGACAAGTGAATTATTTTGCACGTTCCAAGGAATACAAAGAAGTCTTGAGACATGATGAGAAAGCCCTAGAATTTGACAAAGATAAAGAGTTTTTTTTTCCTAACCAGTGATGTTTCCCCATATCTTCCTAGAGCATTAATAAAACTAAAGTCTCGTCCCTTTAGAAGCTTGGACAAGGTCCTTTACCACCTTGTACCCATCCCCGTAAACATTGTTTTTTTTATAGGAAAGCTTGTCCATGTAAATATGTGTATAAGAAATATTTATTATATTTTCAATATACTATATAGTTTTTAATTTAAAATTTATTTACTAATTCATTTTAATTTAATTTACTTTACTTGGTTTAATCAAATCTAATTTATTTAATTACTTTATTATTTATTTAATTACTTTATTGTTATTTCACCATAATTTAATAAATCATTACTTAAATAAATTATTATTATTAGAGTAGATTGGGTTCATATTTGTTATATGTGAGTTTATTTATTATGTAAAGGTACTTCAATCATGAAGTCCTTGATAGTAAGAAACTCTCCTAGTATGAGAAACTACATGTATTCTTATTAATCCCTATTGAAGGTTAGGATTCTTGCAATCGATTCATCGTTGAATATCAATTAGTTAACCGTTGATTAAATATATTTTTCCATCCTCCAATGTTATAGATAGGAAAAACAAAATGATTATTTTTTTACCATGTTTAAATAGCTTTTATACGGAAAGCTATGGCTGACACATTTGAAGTCTTATTGCAGAGGAATGTAATATTTTCATTTTGGCATTCTTATATAAGCTATAAATTGCATGGTTAGACAAGCTATATAAAGTTTTAACTTTTGATTATAATTTTATTTCACATCTATGTCACTGCTTTTTCAATGCTTTAAATGCCACTGCCTCGAAAATGTTGAGCTTGCTTTTCAATGCACTGACAAACCACCGATGTTGATCATGCCTTTCAATGTCTGAAAAACCATCGCCTTGTCGAGCAAACACCACCACACCGCCTTTTTCCTTTTAGTTTAGTCTTGTACCCTACTTGTTCCATTCCCATTCGCACAAGCATGAGCGCAGTCCAACAAAGCAAAGCAAGCATTCGCTGAAGCACATCACTTATGGAGTGGGAGAAAATCACTTATGGAGTGGAGAAGCCATGCAGTTCTGCAATGTTTGAAGTTGATGCATATAATATCTGCAAGGTAATATATAGTAATATATACTATCTATGCAAGGTAATATCTACTGCTTGTATCTAGTCTCTAGGCTAGGTAATATCTAGTGCATGTATAACTGCTTAAATTCTTCATGTATCATTGTCTTCTGAGGATAGATTCTTAGATTGTGTAATATATACTATCTATGCAAGGTAATATCTATTGCTTATATCTAGTCTCTAGGCTAGGTAATATCTAGTGCATGTATAACTGCTTAAATTCTTCATATATCATTGTCGAGCAAACACCACCACATTGCCTTTTTCTTAGATTAATGGAGACGAAAATGATAGCAAAAAATGCAAGTTAATCCATATGACCTGTGCATATGAAACTCACAAATACTCATTGTAACAAAGTAATCATGTAAATGACTTCTCATATGGGTTTCAACTTTTGCCTTGTCCCCTCGAACTTTTCTTTGGAATAGTGTAGCCATACCATGTCATTGACTTAGAACACATGATCTCATCGATGTCAATCATTCGGGCCTTGTATCTTAGTTGAGACTCCTTCAAAGCTTTCTGAACTTGCTCATGAATCTTTATGAATCTTCTGTTCGGAATGACTTCAACAAAGAAAATGGTTTTAGCCTGTTGATCTTGCTCATGTCTGCATCTTGATTATTGTAATCCTGACATCTAAAGGCCTTATCATTATACCAATAAATCAAGCACAAATTCCAATGAAAAAAAAGTTTTTAAATTTGATAGCGAGACCAATAAATCAAGAACAAATGTCAATGAAAAAAGAGTGTTGAAATTTGGGAAGTGAGGGATATACTTTAAATAATTAGGATGGAAGGTTCTCAAAAACTGTAACATGCATTATAATTCCCGAAGGCAAGGATGTGTTATATTTGGTTACGTATATCATTTCTTAATTCAAGTAGAATCCAATGAAATTGAAGAAATTAAATAGATTTTTTTTTAAAAAGTAGCATCACTAAATAAGTAAGAATCATGTGTCAATAGAATTTGGTTAGCGTTAAGAACGTTTGTTGAGGTCATACAAGTAAACAAAACCATACGATCCAGAAAATGACTTATTATACATATGCGAACTTGCATACCAATAAGAAAATATCGAGTGACGTCTAGAAGGTGACGATTCTTTCGGTCTTCCTCGACCTGGAACTACTATTGCATCTTTAGGTACCTATGCCTTTCATGTTGGTTCAAATATAGGACCTGGGACAAGGTAGTTGGCTGACTTACTGCCTGGCATCTAGCTGTCTTAGTTGTCTGGTTGGGGTCGTTGTTAGGAGGTAAATGTAGTGTCAGGCCTCTCACCAACATTCAGTTTCCCCAAAGGCAGAAATAAGTAGTTGGGACCAGGTTCAATTATTGGGTGATTTTGACAAAGTATAGGCTGCACCAACGTTTGATTAATGTTTCAAATAGTCTCTCCGATGTTTAATGCTTCTGGAGTTTAAAGCGACCTTTAAAAAATAAAAATTAAGAGGAAAGAAATAAACCCAACTCACCTTTCAGTTCAACAATTGTGTAAGGACCCGCGTTTAGCAGACGATTCGCCAGTTATTGCATATCCAGTTATGTTATTAACGCCAACAAATAACTAGATGCATGCAAGAACTTCAACCTAAGGATATTGTATATTAAATAGCAGACGGTTTACCAATTATTCACCTTAGGCACTCTTACTTAATACATGGAGAGGAGGAAGCGATAGAGGAGAAAGCAATAGAGGCCATGGACGATAGACTCAGGAAAGTGTCAGAGGGGAGTCGCCCCAGCTTTCACTGCTCATCTACATCCTACGAATTGTCTTATAAGGCATTCGAGCTACAAACAACAAGCAAGATTTAACCAAATATAAACCAATTAAATTATACAGTAGCCCTTTTGAGGATAGGCAAGGGTGA
This sequence comes from Picea mariana, assembly GCA_032191745.1. Taxonomy (NCBI): domain Eukaryota; kingdom Viridiplantae; phylum Streptophyta; class Pinopsida; order Pinales; family Pinaceae; genus Picea; species Picea mariana. The sequence continues at coordinate 85,592 of JASDQU010309367.1, forward strand.
GTATTTAGAGTACCCACTTAATATTTTTTTTAAATTTCACAATACTCATAATATTTTTAAAAATTCTCAGTAACCAAATGATAGTGTAATTCACAAAAAGAGACCATGCTAGAAGGTAAGCCCTAGGATACAAAAAAACCTGCAAAAGGCAGAATAAAAGGAATAAGAGAACATATTGGGTGGAAATAAAGCAGAGATATACCACTGTCCATGGTGAACATATCAAACCTTTAGCACAATTTGGAGGCCCTCCTCATGCTCTCTTTCCCTGTAATTGCTCATAATTTAACTCTTCAAAATATATCGCCAGGATTCAGAACTCTGGAAACAACAACTTGCACTACAACTCATTAGTAGAACTAATAGCTCATCTTGTCGAGAACGAATCAGAAGGGACGGGGTTTCCATCCACAGAGCGAACCCCACCCTTCCCAACCGAAAATAAAGCTTGATGATTGAAACAATGTCGCAATTATTTTGTGTAGAACAAGCAATCAATCAAAATGCAAGAAGTGAGTCTAGTTCCAATGGCTTTGTGGGTAGGCTTCTCCCTAATGGCTTTTGACTAAGATCAAGGTGCTTACCGAGTTTTGTTTTAGCGTGTCCAAGGAGGCCTGGCAAGAGCTATAGGCGAAGCAATAGGTACACTAGTAGGGGAAACCCCAACAAAAAGCACCCATTCCAGGCAATCAACAACATAACTAGTTTTTTTATGGGCCTGACAAAGAAACAACTAGCACGTTTCCTGGTGAAAGAGCGAGCGCTGCCAAAATTTTCATCAGAAAGCTAAGGAGATTGAATCCCACCTAGAGTTACCCGCTTTTATTGTCGGGTTACCCACAACATTGAACCACCAGTCCATAACGCGTAACCAACCACGCCGATAACACCTAACCGGCTCATTCAGACCTAATTCGATTCTCAAGGCAGTTGCTATTCACCGCCAAGATTCATAACAAAGATTTTTTTTGAAAATGAAGGGAATGTAGCTTCATTCATCGTGAATCTTCAAACCATGTTAATTGCGTCAGACAGAAGAAAGAAGGCTAGCTAGAATGGTCTAGTAGAGAGACGTTGGTTGTATTCATCGAGCAACTATTACAAAGGTTACGTTTAGGGAAATAATAGGGGAGAGCGATAGCTTGGAGAAGATATCAATGTATTGTTGAACCAACTTCCTAGGAATATTTTACACGTACTTCTCATGCAACCGCCGAACTGACTACCCAGGAATATTTTACATGTGTTTCCCATGCAACGACAACCGCTGAATGGATGATCACTCCATGACCACATATTAAACTAGGCATTGACGAAAAATTTGTGTTTTTTTTCTAATGTTACCCTTTGGAAATGGATTTTTTTTATTTTTTTACAATTATTTAAAATCTGCTTAAACAACTGCCTACGCCTTCGATATTAGTGGTTACAGAGAAATTGAAATTGGTGTTGCTTCATATACATGAACGTCTGTGGCTACTGGTTCTTATTTAACTGGTTCAACAATTGTAACTTCTCTTTGTGGGTATGGATCTACTTAACCAACCCTTAAACCTTCTCCTTTCTTGAGTTCTTAGACTTGTGCGCCAAATGTTACAACCCGAGGTTCCTCTGCAGTCCTGACTTTCGATGATAAATATGAGGTTTTTTCCATCACTGCCAAGTCTATTTTCACGATGCTCGATACATCCCTGGGCTCCAAAATCCATCCCATTTGTTGTTAAAATAAACCTCTTAATGCCGACCCTGCTACGGTTCATAAATGCAAACGTAGGGAACTGGTGGTCGTTCATAAACACAAACATATGCTCATCAGTATCCCCTATCACTGCAACCATCTTCACTGCAATCGATGGCGCATCGTGGCCATTTGCATGGCTATTTTCTCCACTTCACGGCCTCTGCATTGCCACACGATCAGATATACTCCTTCACATGAGTGATTCATCACCCTAATTTTGTTTTTCTTGTTTCTTTTGAATGGCAGATGGTCGGGTAATGAGGATGCAGGTTAATGGGTTTTTGTATTTGCAATCCGACTTGTTCTCTTAGAGGTTTCATGGTAAATGCATTCCTCAAAATAATTCAAGGAAAATATGGTTAATTATTGACAAGGAAAAATACTTGAATCGTTGACATGATTTTGTTCTTCTTGTTTTTTTTGAATTGCAGCAAATGGTCATAGCCATCGGATCGGATCCGGGTTCTATGGCAGTGTTCTGTATGATAATCTGAGCAGCAACGACAAGGTCAGGCTATTGTGCAATGACGAAAAGATCAACAAGGCCACCACATTATCAAATGTCCTTGCACCGCCCAAATCAAATCTATCACAATGATTGGAAATCTAACCAGAGGGCCCTCCATTACTCTCTATGTATATCTGCGACTTCCTCGTTACCATTATCAGTTCTGTGCTTTGACGATCCCCATTGAATCTCCAATATAGATTATATTACTATAAGGACTATGAAGGGCGAGCAGTGGATAAATTTGTATTGGGTTACAATATGTCTCATGACATTTGTGTTGTATTTTGAATTTATTAACGAGGCTGCAGGTGCAGCTGTTGTAGCACTATGTTGTTGCTCATCTATATTGGATGTCAGAAGAACCACCCTTCGAATAAATGTTGTGCATCGCTCAGAAGAATTGCAATGGAAAAATGCTTATGCTCGCGTCTGCGATGTGGTGTGGTCAATGCCTCTACGTACGTCCCCATTGCCAAATCCTACGGTATTCCTATAGATATTATTGCCAAATGATAAAGGTACGACAAAGAATAGGATTGATTCATTACTTTTTTTTCCTATCATTATATCATTAAATGATTAATTAATTGATCGACTGGGAAATTTGAATGCAGACAAAATTTTTCACTCGAGCGTGGGGGATTACCATAGAAAGGGATGCCCGAGTATACAATATGTAAATTTCTTGTACTTAACCAACTTTATGTAGATATTTTCTTGTTAAATATAGGTTAATTGTTGTTATGTTTGTACAATGAGTATTATGAATGAAGTGGCAGATTTAAGGAGATGTGATGGGTGATTTATCATCATAGAAATTGTGTGCAGTGAGCACTGTTTTCAGCCCCTCATAACCATGTACATGTATTCTCCATGCAAATGCCAAATAGACGGTGCTAGAGGACAGAATAATGGACGCATTTTTCAATACATTGCATATATTGGGCATTGTTGCAAAAGTAAGACGAGTAGGTGTGTCTATTGAAAATAGTTCCTTGACAAGTTTCAAATTACAACCAATGCAGTGAACAAGTGTCAATAAGTGTAAAGTTAGTGGTAAGCCCTAATATTGGCTCATTACCCCTTAATTGGGGCATATTATATTAGTAATGTTATTTTATTTATGTCGGCTTTAGGCCATTAGTTGTAATTATACCTCCTAGTCTCCTATATATACCAAGGAGACATTTTCATTTGGAATCATCTTGTACTTGAACATTTAAGTGGGGTAAAAGGAGGTTGCCCCCTCAAAGAGGCTTATTATCTGAAATTATCTCTTTTTCAAGACGTTGAGTACTTTTTCTGAGGTTTATCTATGCTATATTGATATTTGGTTCTTAACATATGGTATCAGAGCTTAAGGTCTTGGGGTTTCACTGCTACTTCTGAAACACCTTGGAATTTTCGCTATAACTTTTTTTCTACAATGTTTCAAAAGGAACGGTTTGGAGAGTATTTAGTAAAAGGATCAAGGTACCTTGGGCTCAAAATTCATCTCCTGAGGCCCTATACTTTCGAAGATACAACCTATACAAGATAGGGTTCTGGAATCATCCTGAACTGAGTCATTGCGGAATTTTCGCTATAAAAAACTTTTTGTAATGTTTCAGACCCTGAAATCCAAAGGCTATTTACAAAAATAAGTAAGGTATCTGTGGTAAAAATTTCAGCTTCTGGGTCATCTTAAATTTGTAGATACACCCTGTGTAAGATAGGGTATCTGACTAGTCCTATTGACTAGTCTCAAGAAGGTGTTCCAGGTAAAACAATCGTAACTTCTTCCTAGAGTATCCAAATTGACTGGGACTGGTTTCGTTGGATCGTGGATAGTCTGTAGTATTTCTGGTGCGAGTTTCAGAATTTTATATCAATTATTTTGTGATGGGCACGCTATACAAGTGAGATCTCCTGGAAAGGCCAAAAATCGGTAAGTTATGGGGAATTTACCGTAAATTCCACTTGGCACGTCCAATTTTGGATCAGACCTGTGGCATTGCAGAGAAGAAATATCAGAGAACTACATAAAAGAAATTTTCATACCCAGAAGAGCCGAAACTTGGGAGATACAATAGAAGAAATATTGTCTAGCATAACCACCTCAAAATCAAGGTTCAAAAGTGATACTTGGCCAACATGCCACCAAAAAAGGGACTTTCTACACCAAATAAGCCTCCAGAAAATCCTATTTGGACTCTTGATGAAGGTGAAGAAATGCGTAGGGACATAAATGAACTACAAAAGAAGATGGATTCAATGGAAGCTAAGTTGGATACTAAGATGGATGGTTTAAAAGGGGAGATCATGGAAGT